>JAULCE010579936.1:0-16203 GCA_032359355.1 Macoma nasuta | reverse complement strand
CGAGACTCGACTGTATGTATACTGTGCAGACGTAGTCAAAATTGGGGTTTTATTGGTTATAACTACAAAACCTCGGGAAATAGTGCAGGCACGAATAAATTCTGAATTTTACATATTTACGGTCTCGTTTAAAACAACCGTGATACCGTATTTGCTTAATTGCATTTACGCTTTTTAGATACTTCTTCTCCATAGATTCACCATTTAACACATATGTGGCAGATGTTTATTGGAACACTATTAGCAGCTGACCAATCGTTTATAATGAGTAAACGTTGCATTTCCCATAATATATTAAAAGGAATTGTATTAATGAATTATTTTCTTCCAGAAACAACTTCGTATATATCGTTAACATTCTTTTGTTCAAGTCATGGATGTCGGGGCGTTGTTTAATTGGAAAAAAATGAATTTTGTATTGCTTGTTATAATATTTCAGATCGCTACACATACATAATAACTGACTTTGTGCGATATTGTTCGTACTTTTCAAATTCCCACCAATGATTTTCCATTACAGATTGGTACATCTGATATACACGACCGACTGTAATAAGGTTCCTGCCAGTATTACAAAAGGTGTTAACCAAGATTAGACTCTTCATTTTAGGAGAAGTAAAACCACGGGCAATAGCGAAGATACAAATAACGCCTGAATTCTATATACCAATGGTCTCTTTTACATACACCTTAATACCGCTTTCGCTTGATGGCAATAACGGTTTGTTTAACACTGCACTTAATTTATACATAATCTACGTCAGATGATTATTGAAACAGTGCTCACAGCTGACCAATTGTTCAAAACGAACAAAAGTTTTATTTTGCACAATGCTTTTACAGGCTTTACATTGGTGGTTTATTTGTTCCTAGAAAAACTTCTTATTAGTCATTACATTCTTTTGATTTTAATGTCAAAGGATTTGAAGTTTTTTTAATTTGGCAAAATTGAAATAGTTAAAAAAAAATTCCTCATATTTTAGACCGGTATCCATACAAACTAATTAATTGACTTTGTTCGTTATTTATTCGTACTGTCAAATCCCCACCTATGTGTTTCCATTTAAGATAGGTATCTGCTGGGCCGCTGACTAGAATAAGGTTTATTACAGTATTGTAAAACGAGTAAACCCAATATTTTTTTTTAAAGTAGTAAAATCACGGTCAATAGTGAGGACTCAAGCAAAGCCTGAAGTCCATATGTTAACAGTCTCGTTTATAACAACCTTAAAACCGTTTTGGCTTGATGTAAAATTTTCATCACCCTTTACACAATATATGCAACGTCAGTGACGGATGACTATTTAAACAGTGTTGGCAGTTGACCAATTATTCAAAATGAGCAGAAGCTCTAATTTCCATAATGCTTTTAAAGTAATTACATTCGTTATTTATTGTCTCCTAGATAAACTTCGTATTCACCATTTACCTTATTTTTTTGAAAGTCAATGATTTAATATGGTTGATATTGGCAAGATTCAATACTATACTGTTTGCTATAAACTTTCAGATCGTTTTTAATAAAAACATCTGACTTTGTTCGATATCTATTTGTATTTTTTATCCCCACCAATGTCTTTTTTCATTAAAAATTGCTAATATGGGCCGACGATTTGGAAGAGGTTTCTGACAGTAATACAAAACGTGTAAACCCAGAGAAGCCTCTTCATTTTAGGTAAAGTGTCCGATCGGGGTTCGGGGTTGTTTGAAACTTGTTGGAGGCATTTGGGGTTTTTTATTATTAACTCTGCATACATTGTAGATCCTTATCAAAATGTGTTTTTTAAACGCGATGTCAGACCTTGATCTACTCTGTCTGCAATGGTTTTTGTGTTCCATTCCCAGCCGATGGCCCGAATATACGTTATATAGCAACGAAAGGTAATGATATCTAAAATTGTCCGTGTTCAATCTTAAACCTTTCCACCACATGCTATTTTTATACTCATTCACAATCAAAGCTTATGATGAGTAGGAAAATAATTTAGTTGCAAGGAAAATTTGAAATGGTTACATCGTATTGAAAACATTGTAGGAAAACGAGCATTTGCTCTTGACGAGCAAACGCTTAATTTCCTAGAATGTGTTTAGTATTCATATTCAATAGTGGCGCTGTAAGGCTCGTGTGGAGTAAATGATTCACCAAATGAACAGTTTCGAACTTTATAGTAGAGTGTTGTCGAATGTGCTATGTAACAATCCCGATTTTATCATAATTGGTTTTCTGAAAGTATTGGCTGCTACAGCTCGTGTATTTACTACATGTTGAGTTCTTGGTTTAATAAAACTAATCTAAATAAGACAATGCCGTGAGCGTCTCACATCAATTTCGTCTCCCGACAAGAGCTTGCAGTATACTGAAAACCATAATGCATGCATCTATATGCGTCAAACAAGGAGGCTAGTGTTAACTGCAGTCGCAAAAGAAAAATATTTTCTTTCTGACGTAGTTTTGTTTCATTAAGGCAGTTATTTTTATTTAGAATTCAAGTATTTTTCTGTATTCAACATGGCATTTACCTTATCAATGATAAATGATATCACCTATTATTATCTGATAGCTTTTTAATAATTGTCCTCAGAATTTAATAAACACTATACAAAAGTATTTAGTGGTTTATTTAAACACATGATGAAAATATTACTTTTTATACAAAGTATCATTATTATTATGTCTAGTTTACAATAAGTTGAACTTAATGTCTTCATGTATAAGCTTTGAACTCTTGCACACTTGTTTTCAAACACCTTTGAAGCAGCTAAAAACCTTTAATTTCGATTCGTCTGTATATCACTGAATGTTTTGACTCACAATATATGAACTAATATCGTTTGCTTTAGATAAGTGAATATTTAATTGTTTCAAAACAAAAAGGAATATCAGCTGAAAATAACTTAGTACATTTGTCGTTCTCGAAATGCATAAAATATATACATTGCAAGAGTTTGTAACTCCTTGTTTTGCTGGACATAAGGAATACATTTTTCAATAAATGGATTTGCAGTAAAATAATTACGGATGTTATTTGATCTAAGAATACAATAAAAAATTGCAATGTGATGAAAAAATTGTACTTATCCTCTATATAACAATCACAGTATGGATACATCCTTTTTTGACGCTCTATAGAATAACACATACATTTTGATCGAGTTATTTAGTAAACAATAGTATAATTATATTCAGTTGATTTGATCATTTGCAACTATACTGAAAATGATAATATTTCCGACTTTATTTATTTGGCTCTTCTTATGACATTAAAATATTCAGCTTGCTAGATCAATAGTTATCCATAATGTTGCATCTTCCAAACGAGGAATGCATAACAAAGGCGCAAATGGATCAGTCTTTTGTTGTGTTTTCATATGCCGTAATGCTTAATTTCGTACAATTATTTAGATGCAATCCAAAAGTGGCACTTTCGTTTTAACTTGATAGTCATCCTTTTCATCACATATTATTGCCTTATGTGTAAATCTAAACTAGAATTTCTAGGAAAAGGTTTTGGTAGAAAGAATAGGTTCAATAGTATAAAAAGATGTTAATGTGCATTTTAAGGATAAAAGAATGATGTGAACATATTTTGTTTTAGTCCTTTACTGCATAGAATACTTTAAATCACTTTCATAATAACCGTATACTTATTCATAATGAATATGAAGAACATTTATTTAAGAAAACACAAATAATCAATGTTCATTAACATTTAAACATTTTGTGAAATATAACATCTGCTCATAATGAGCCAGAACTCCATTTCTACAATATTTTCAAAATTCATCTGCTACCGAAACTTGCAATTACTCACTAGGCTTAGTCGACTTCATGTTTGTATCGATTATGTAATATGAGCCAATAACATTTATGTACGTGGGGACTGTTTCGAGTTAACCTATATTCGACCTCGTAAAGTAGTTCCCCAACTTCGACATAACAAGTTTCGACTGTAAACTACAGTTACACGTGAATACAATAAACATCAACGCACTATTTGACGTGAACAACCTATCACGAGCAAATGCTGTAATCTTTAAAATAAATTTGCATTGACTTCTTACTGATAATGCATTTCATTCTTTGGCGTTCTAAAATGACGACCATGCTATATTGCTTAAACAGAGCTTACTTGTTCTTAGAAGCAGATCGACGATAGATGTCAATATGCTACCCCCAGTGTTTTTCTGATAGATTCTAGTAATAAATGGATAAAAAATGGTTAGCAATAGTGCTCTGCACAAATAATGCGACTACTTTCCGGGACCAATTTATCACTAAATGCGATATGTCTTGTCGAACATTCAATTTCACAGCACACAGGATGCCATTAGAATGACACGTTCTGTACTGAACAGAGTAATTTACTTCTAGGTATACATATATTACATGCAATGAAAAGTCGCACTAAAATTTGGTCTGGCGCAGCCGGGGATTGAACCCGGGTCGCTTGATTGCCGGTCCACCATGCTAACCACTACACCACTACAACTTGACGTCTTTTCCGTGCTTATTTGCCTTATATCTTTACGGCGCTATTTACGGCGCTTTTTTTACGGCGCTATTTATGGCGTTATTGTGACGTCATCTCAACCAGGACGGAATCTTATTATGACCGCCAACTGGGAAGTTTTTGTCACTTAATTATTCTTATGGCAATTACATTTTAAGGCCAGTCCTGTCAAGGTAAGTATATGTTTGAAAGGTAGAAAAGCCCTGCCAAGGAAATTATACAATGAAAAGTCGCTCGAAAAATCGGTCTAGTGCAGCCGGGGATATATTACATGCATATAGATAATGCCACAATTATGACCCTGATCTCTACAGCATATGGTCTTGAGGCTCTTTGGATGCTTTTATGCATGTAAAATTAATTCAACAGAATAAAGAACAGTAATACATGAATTTGAAATTTGCTTTCTCTCTGATTCGTAGATCAGGTCATACATTATGCACCAATACACCTTGATGCTTTTCAAAGCATTATGCCATGTCTTCCTTTACAAACGTTGCAAATTTTATCAGTTTTTTTTCTGTGTGATACCAACGACGTGTTTGTCTACAAAAGAAATGAAGTATAGCTACGGTACACAATTCGTTAGTTACCCCCGTTTGTTTATTTTTCGGTGTTACAGGGCAATCATCGTATTGGTTGGTTCTGTGTGAGAGAAAGGTGACTTGACGTGAATTTCTTGTTGTTGGTAGGACGTAAATCCCGAATACCCGATCAGTCATGACACATTTACCCATAAAGTAAACCCATTTTGTGCGACCTACTCCATGACCAACATTGCAGTCAACTCTGAATAAATAAGTCTCCAATTGATGGTTTTATGGCAAAAGTTTACTGTTAGCTGTTATTTGAAAGTATCACTCTTACATGAGTATTTAGAAACATGGCTAACTGGCATTTTTGGGTAAGGTTTTTTTTCTTTTTTCGGACGTGACTGCTATCTCAAGTTTGACTGTCCTTATGCAATTCAAACAGAGGTTCCTTATTTTAGCATCAACTGATAATTTCAAATGTGGTCATTTGTTGTAGCTAAAATTGACTTTAGTTAAGCGTCAAATAATTCAAAAGGAAGAAAAACACTTTTGAAGAGCAAATTTGAACCATATATTGGTTTTGCTTTTACAAAAAAACAATCTTTTTGAAATCATAAAGAATTGCAAATGAAAAGGTGTGTATTTCATTTAGATTATCAGTTATGTTGAATGATGGGATTGTGATTTTTCAATGCAGCAAAGTGCGATAAAACTACACATGGTTTTATGTTGTACTGAAAGACGACACAACTATTTCATGTATTGTTTTATTATTGATATTAAGTTTTTCACCGATTTTAGTGTCTTACTCAATGTACAGGTATGTCGGGTTAGCATTTTTATTTGTATTATTTATTCAATCATGCATAAACAATAGCTTCTGGTAGCATGTTTTTGTATCAATAAGCACAATTCTGCAGCTTTGTTTTATGTTATAAAAAACATTGATAATTGGATAAAAGTAGAAAAAGATCCTAGAGAATCCGTCAAATACATCTTACCCGACCCATCATAAAGCCTACACAAAATCGGGGAAAGATTGAAGGTCAAAGACAGACACATTTTTATACCAGCAACAAAAACACGTTAGATATTATAATCATGTCATGGTGTAAAACTGACGCCCTCGGTACTTCAACGTATTTAATAAAAAAGGGGGAAACATAATAATGATTAGAGATAACAAGGTGTAAAACGGAGTAAACATTTTAGATAAAATAAGGTCTAAATAAACCTATAAAATGTCACATGACTAGATATATAGATATTGTCTTCTTTAAATACATTTAAAATTCTGAACATAATGGAACATAACTTCATTCACTCAAACCTTGCATGCGTCATTAGACATACAAGTGTACTAATCACAATATCTTAACATCATAAAAAGAGCACATGAAATTATTAAACAGCAGTTTTTTAGATAATAACTAAACAAGGGCTGAACTAAAAAGTATATGACAAATTGCCACATGACAGTTGCATAAATTATGCTTTTACAGCATTTCATTACATCATCTAAAACCTTCCTTGGGCAAATGAAGTTGTCCTAAGTCTAAATATTTTGCTTCATATATCTTGTTGGGTTTCTTAAAAACCATGTTTGAATGCCACTTTGCCAATTCCCCAGTGCAGGTCCAATAACAAATCACACGAGCGTTATTTTAGAAGATATGATCGGTTTGGGTTGTAAACCACGTATGTGCATTTTTTTTATAAAATGGGCTTTCACGTAGCTTTTAAAAAAACGACTATATATCCCATAGCACATTTTAAAAACAAAATTAAATTACACATGCAATGGTTAAAGGTATTGAGTGTCATCTAGTGTGCTTTTTATCTGGTTTCAGACAAAGGCTTCAAACAGGTTTTTCCTTTATGAAATTTGAAATCTCGAAGTAGCATTTGTCCAAATCCTACAACTCCTGTATCAATTGTCTGGGAAATAATTGAATACAATCCTGACGACATGCGGAAATACCAAAGCATATATATCGTTCATTAACTTACGGTTAATTACTATATAAAGCGATGTGTTGGTAGTGCATTTTCTATATCCAGGCACAAAATGCACGGTATCATTAGCAATCTAATGTTTTGAACTGTTCTCTTTTAAAACAGATCATGTCCTTGGATATCAGCACTTGAACACATCTTAATGCTATACTTGTATAAGCAACATAAATGATCATAAAGTGTAATAGGTTTATTGAAACATTGTAATTACAATACAGTTCTCATTTACATACATCAAAAGGATTCTCTTCAGGAGAAATGCAATTTAAAACAGTCACTACGTCATATTTCAAAACTAAAATACCTGAGTAAAGCCAGTTAAGAGAAACGTAAATAATCACGACGGCAAATTCGACGTCGCTCCTTATGTATAAGGTTCGCTGTCCTCTTTGCAATACCTTTTTAAATATAATCTGAATGACGACAACCCGACATACTTAAATATTAGTGCAGGATATTGAGCATTTTCTTGCTTTGTCAATGCTTCATTTCCTTCGATGCTTGCAGTAGCCATCATTTAAAGGGGAATGGTACAGTTCAAAAATTTCGAGAACCACTTTTTTTTGGTATCGATGAAAACATTTCTGATACAAACCTGTAATTTGTTATGCGTTTTTTTGTCCGTAGCGTTACCATGACGTCGCAAACATCATGATGACGCGCGTTTTCTAATCAGTTTACACAAGCTAAACATCACGAAAATGCATGTAGCTAAGTTATTTCCGACGTTAGAGTAATACATCGCATATCAAAATAAAGCTTACAACAGTTACAAAAGTTGGTACTGATATATTGGTCTCATTATCATCGTGGCATTAAATAGGCGAAGAAATCCGATTTTATTTTCGACATAAACTTTGCAGAATGACGTCATTTATCTACATTTACAGAATAACAAACAGAGAAGTTTACGTCAATTTTCAATATATTTTGCATCAATCTATTATCTCGTCGCACACGAAATATCAAAATCTTTCACGGGGTCGTTTATGTTATACAATGTCTTTCTATATACCGTATAGCGTCATTTCACGTTACGTTGACGTCAGTACGTATTATGTTGTTTGTATATGCTACGTGGCATATGTGTAAACGTTTTCCTCTGGAATCCATTTAGAATTATTTCAAAGCATTACTTTTGAAAATAGTTATACAAAGTGCGCATATCTCAAACAAATTGTTTTTACTTAACAGAGCCAAGAGACTAAACATATATTTCTTACAATTTGGCAATCAACCGAAAAAAGCGCCAAATAATCATTAGTAACAGAGGCACTAAAGGGGGGCCTGTGTGAAGGAAGGGGTATTTAATCAATTCACTGCCGGGCAGGTTGTGCACATGCGCAACTTTTGTTCTACTACTGCTTTATATTTTACTGCTGCTGCTGTAGATGGAATAGAGTGAACTTGAACACATGTAGTCCCGATTGCTACTTTTCTGGCGAACTTTCTAAATCTAAGGAGGTCTAATCCTTCGGTTTCATGACCGCCAAAGAGAGCAACCATCACATTTTCACCAGCTTTCCGAACTTCAGATTTGTCACTCTTGTCGTTGAAAAACTTCGCATAGGTCAGCATTTGGCTATCTGTCTTGAACCGCTTAAGGGCTGTCCCTTTACCGATTCCCTGGATTTTAGAAGTAGAATCACAACCAGTATATGCATGAATAAAAGGCAGTATCTTGCATACATTGTCTCCGATTACTTTTTGTGTTTTTTGTATGTCCCACATCTTAATAGATTTTCCCGCATGCTGCTTAGATCCAGATCTGAAAATTATGTTGAAGCTGTCATGGCTTGCATAGAAACACAATAGTACAAGGAGATCGGTATCTTCTCCTATCAGGACTGTTTTGCATTTCTCAGAGCATTCAATTGTGGTTTTGACAATGAGAACGTCTGCATCATCGGGTGCATGTAACACAGTACAACCATGTTGTGAGAGGTGGGTACCAAGCAGGTTGATGAATCGCTGCTTGTTTTCGGGATTTGACAGAAACTTGTCTTTCTTTCCCCTGAATGGTGTTGTGCCTTTGAAATCAACATTGGTACTTGTGACCCCATGTGACCGTCTGATATGGGCAACGTCTTTAATCGAAGGCCCAGCCATGTACCCATCAAAAACTACAATTGGGTGATTGTACTGCTTTGATATATATTCTGTATATGCATTGCAAATGTCAGCGAATGTAGCACCTTGTGTCCATGGTAATCTGTGAATCAAAGAACCCCCATCCAAAACATACTGATATTGCTGATGATCAGATTCTTCCCCACAACAGTTGCCCAAAGACCATATTGCATCAGCTAAGCTAGCCTTTTGTGGTTGTTTTGGAAAACCACATGCATCAAACAAGGTTGACGGAACACTACTCAATTCATATTCAAAATATTGGGATATGTCATCATCCTGTCTAAGTGCTACTGTGATAAGTCGCTGAAACAAAAGCTGGGGATCAACTTGGATGGTTTCATCACCTGACATTTTGATGAGTGGTTTAGTGGTAAGTACAACAGCCTGTTGCTTTTTCCTAAACGTATGATCTAGCACACATTTTCCAGCCATTGATGCGATAACTTTGTTGCCAATCTCTGATGCCTTTTCAACATCCACAGATGAATCTGCTTCAACGCCAGTTTCAATGTTTCTGAGTTTTGAATCGCGTGTGAAAGGACTTCTCTCAAGAAGAAAAGACAGGATGGTTCGACCGTCTTTTGTGTCCTTGGCAAGTCTCGCCTGACCGCATTCCTTGTGCTGCTCACTTGTATGATATGTAACTCCACTGAATTCTTGCATACTTTTATTGAACTCTGCACAGGCAGGTAGAGAAAGTAACCATAGTGCTCGTTGACATTCAGTCATACCCTTTCCTCTTGTCAGGCCTCCGTTAGTCTTCACACTTCTCATCAACACTTGTTCAATAACAAGGTCTGTTGAAAGTCCCGCCCAGAACCTATTACTTCTACGCACTACATGGTGACCAGTTTTGAAATGTTCATACACATCTGTGTTAGTCTTTTCAAGATTGTGCATAGTCTGTAAGTACATATATGCAGATTTGAGATACAGGTTGTGCCCTGCTGCTGCAAAGTAAGGAAGCATTCGAGAAACTGTGTCAAGATGAAGAAGCCAATCACCAGTTCGCTCTGCTTTCACAAATGATTGTAGGATGTGAACCATTTCCATGTATTGCAACCAAAGAGCTGCTGTCCTGAATTTTCTCATGTCAGCTTTGGCTTCATCAAGTTTCGTACAGGCTTTATCCAGTATCTCGGATTGAGTAATATCTGACATGTTTGATTTCCCCTCTATAAAGTCGTCATATAAGCTGCCAATGTCATCGATCATACTATCAGGCAATGGAAGTGTGTCACCCTTTAGCTGTAGGTCTTCAACTTCAGTGTCCTCATCATGAGTTGAGTTATTTTCATTTGTGCTGTACTCTGAAATGTCCAAGCCAAACATTTCTGAAACTAATATTGACATAAGAGCATTTTCAACCAGAAAGTGTCCTCTGATACCTCTTGCAACTGCCTTTCCTGTAGCGATATGCATCACTGCGTTTGATGCATACACTGTTTCCAACACTTCATTTAGTCCTGAACCTTGCATCAAATGCCCAATGCTTCCTAAAAAGCTCATTATTGTATGGAAACCGCCTAATCTCAACACAACTTTGTGAAGAGGGCTATCCGCAGCTTCATTGAGTATGACATTAAATGCCTTCCAGTACAGGGGCTGATCAAAGGTGAGTATGGGTGTGACTGAGTACCTTGCTGCATGATTTTCCACAAACTTTAGGGTTGTGTAGATGCATGATAAGTCTCCTGGATCCAAATCAATCATTGGCATGAATATAACTGAGGCTTTTCCTGGATACTCTCCTTTCTGTAACATTTGCATCAGCCCAGACCACACAGGTCTGTGGGGTCTTATTGGCGCTGTCAATTTGACAAGTAGATCTAGCTTCAAAGTGCTGTCTAAGGACTTTATCTTTTGTATTTCTTCATATGTCATTGACTTTTTCATTTGGTCATTTGGCTTGTAGTAAGACATTCTAATTTCTCCAGCTTTGCAAATGTCCTCCTTCCCAACTGTTCTTCTTTGGATCGGAGCAATGGAAGATGTAGCCGGAGTAACACATGCAATGATACCCATTCCATGAAAGGTGCCATGACCATCGATTGTTCTACTGTTGTGATCCACATTGTCTGCGACATATTGGACAAAACTGCCGGGGACAAATCCAGGAATGTCTGTTCCTTGGGATACAGCTGCACTAGATTCAAACTTCTGAATCTCAGTATATGACACACAAAACCCTAAACTGTTCAATATGTCTATCAAAAACTTGGAACCAAATTGATGATGCAGCTGGATTCCTAAACTGAGCTGAAGAGGTGTTATGATGACACGTGGTCGGGTAGCTTGTATGATAGCCTGTCCTATTGATGCAGTTTTTGACTTTTTTTCACTCAATATTGCTTGTAACAATATTCTAAGGCTTTCTGGTAAATACTCAATGTTTTTTTCCGTAGAAGATATGCTAGTAGGAGAGGGATATTCAGATTTGTTGCTTTCTAATGCTTTAATGTCACTTTTGATTAACTTAGCAGCAGTTTCTATTATAGACCTTTTCTTTGCCTCACTGCCATCGTTTTCTTGCTGTTTGTAAAAGTCATGTAGAATTGAAGATGCTGTATGCCTTAGTGTCACCACATTTCTTTTACCACTCAAATCAGTAATGATTATAGAATCCCCAAAGTGTTCCCTTAGTTTCTGCTTCATATGGACAGTACTGAAGGCTTCATCTCCACACTCTTCCTTCATCTTTTCAGCAAGATCTGTCATTGTTATCTGCTCATTGTCATTTTCCTCTAAATACTTTATCACAGAGAGAAATGCACTCTGTACATTCAACGAAACAGGTCGCCCTCTTAATCGTTTTTCTGCAGACGAATCTTGATTATACGTTGCTGGTATTGCTTTCCTTGTCCTGAAATTCACGCTGCATGTTTGGTGGTACAGAGCGTCTGCTGCAGGCAAATCGTTCACCGTTTTTAGGCGACTCCTGATTGTGTTAGCCCATTCATCTGCTCGTTTGGTGCACATACTCTCAATTTGAAGTTGAAATTCTAAAGTTCTGACAGGGAAAACATCAGATCCACGTTTTCTTCCACACAGTTTTGCTGTTTTACCACAAAATAAACAATGTTCCTTGAAACTGAATGGTTCATTGCATGATCTTAGTTCTCTCGGGGGTGAATAAAGTTTATCTTTGGAATTTTTGTCGTACTTAATGTTAATGGGATTGCAGTACTTTTTGCGACAGTCTACGTGTACTGATTCGCCGGGATATGCTATCAGACTGTCAGCACGATCGGCACTGGCCTTATTGATGCCATCACTCCCCTTCAGCCCTAGCTTCGCCTTTAAATCATTGTCTTTGAAGATGGTTTTACAGATGACGCAATTTTCTTTAACATCACCCATCTGAAATAAATAAACCAAAACTTAGTTTTATTGAATAGCAATTTAAACAAATCTAATAAATAGATCTACACATCAAAATAACCCTAACTCTGCTACTCATGACCGTTATGATAATTACAAAAAAGATTGGATCAAGATATGACGTCGAATATTTCGGCGTCTGATAAGGATTCAAGCTTTTTGAAAATTAGACAGAATTAACTGTTCAATTATTAAAGTAATCAGAAAAGTTTTAAAACAGCTGCAGGTGGGACAATTGTATCAAAAAATAATAAATAAATTATCAATAAATAAACAAAGGTAGAGACGACGCATGAATAAATAAAATGTATCAGATGTAGTCCAGTATACCAAATAATATTTGCTATAACTTTGTAACATTGTTCAATGTCAGACAGACAAGCAGACAGAACCTTCAAAATTAACTATTTCTGATCCAAAATTATCATATTATGACAACATTACAACTATTTACTTGATAAGGAGCTAATCATATCTAAAAACTTAAATAATTGCCTTCTTTAACACAATTTCTTAAAAAATATGGCACAAATGACCTTCCGTACTTTAAAAAATCAAGCAAAGTCACATTTAACTATTTCCTTTTTTTTTTTTTTTTTTAGTCATAGCCTTGTCATTTGTTTACAAAACTGAATTTAAGTATATAAGCAGCTCTCTCTGAATGTTTAAAACATCGAATTTCATTCATTATTATTTGTTGATTCCAAACCGCGGAAACCCATGACACTTTGAATTCAGACAGTTTAAACACCTCTGCTAATATTTTTCTTGCAGAAATGAATTGTTCATCATTGATTCCTTTTAAAATACAGTAAAAACTGATAAGAACCTTACCTTGTTCCAAGTTTTTATCCTTTTTCCCCCATTGGAATAAACACTAGCAGACAACCTTGAGCGTGATCAACCAGACGCTTTATCACTGTATGGTGTGCTAAACATGTCACTGCATTCAGGGGAAACACATCGATTTTCATTCGTAATTTTCTCCATTTTGCCACAATAGATTTTACTAGATTTTTTATATGTTGTTGTTTAAGCATTCTAGTATTCATTTCTCGAAAAATTGTTTCTGTTGCAATTAGTTTGAGGTTGAAGTACATAATGACTGGACTAATTGTTTTAAAAACGATTACAAAATTGTTTCTTATTTTCTAAAGATTTAGATCTGTAAGATTCTGTCATTGTTGGAAAAGTATAAAAAACATGGAGTATCGGGTTAAATGCATCAGGAGGAAGACATGTTAGCTGGGTCCAGCGGTTATCATGTATATGTTTTGCATCTCTTTAAGTTTAAATTGAGTTGGATCGTTGTTTCATGTTGACGGCATACATGAATATGGGTGTATTTTGCAAAACACTACTCGTATTATGCTTCGAAAAAAAAACAGGAAACCTATTTTAACCCTCTACTCCACAAATACACCCTTTATCGCCTTTATTGAAAATTACATATGAAAACATTATAGACAATTTGTGGTTTCCTTTCTTTTAAGATAGTATTCCTACTCATCATATACTTTTTGTGTGAATAAGTATGGTCAAACAAAGCAGGAAACAACTTTGTTAAGTCATCGGAATTTTCGCTGGTCTTTTCCCAGTTTCGACCGTATTTCACAATGTTGATGACAGACGTCTAGACAGGATTATAAGCACAAATAAGACATCATTTCCCTTTGTCTTCAACACAAGTCATCAGCTAATAAGAAAATAGCCCGTAGAAGACTTAATGTTGCTTAGGAAAGAGATGGCATAAAATCGTAAGCATCTGCAAACAGATCTGACATGACTAATATTGTGTGCAATAAAACTTAATTGGTGATATTTGGAGATAGTTATTTCAAATGCAACGTCCTGGTCAATCCATTCTTACAAATTTTTTCTGTGACAAAAATAGCATAAGAAATTCGTAGAATACGTTGATTTATTACAAATTCTAAATTATTAATTGTTTTGATCGTTTATCAGAGTTATCCATTTCTTAGAATTTCTTCAAACAACGTGTGTGATACAAATAATATCTATAACTAGTGTGAAAACATCAGCATAAACGTCCTAACACAACGGCAGTGTTGTATACCAGATAAATTGTTTATACTACATATTCAGCAAAAGTACTTGGATATACTCTTGCTATCAATTTGTCACGATAAGTCTATTTACGGTTGTTACAAGCATACCCTAAGTGGTATTTGGTATTCACCTTCATTCACCGTTATTAACCCTTTTGTTGCCAAGTTTAAAAGTGTCGATTGTAGCTTTTTTAAATTGAATACTTTAACGAAATTTATATCAGAAATACATGTTATTAAATGCGGATGGGTTTTTAAACCGATCCAATGTTTATCAGTACTATATGATGAACATGTAAAGAACAAGGCAGATCCATTGAAATGAGATATGATTTCTTAGGTTCATCCGTTCCCCTCACTTTGGAACGTTCAATGTAATTCGTAGTTTAGATTATTTGGTTTCTTAAGTGTATTTGAATGATTCTCGCTCCATATTTCTACGGGAAAATCACCATTCTGTTTAGATGCTGAAAATAGCTTTATATAAACATATCAATAATATTTCATAATCAGTAACCTTTCCTGAAAATGTAAGAAACAGTAATTATTTTATTGTTTTCCTTATTTTCCCTAAATCTGATTGATATTCCCCATAAAACATGGCTTTTGGTTCGAGATAAATGTTTTTCAAAGAAGACGAAGATTTTTTCTCTTTCTGAGATAAACAACGTTTTATTGACAGGTTATATATAATTATATTTCCAGATTCAAAAGCCAATAGGTAATTTTTCGACAAGTACGGCTACAGCCCAGGAGGAACAATCGATGCGGATGACAAAATTTAGATTAATGTCATTGGCGAACTGTCATTGTCAACGTTAGTATAATTTGTCACAACGACACTGTTTATTCCCTGGTAAACATAGGTGACAGTTCATCGATTGAAATATCAGGGAAACGTATTAACCCTCTCCCCCATAGAAGCGCTTCTTATTGCTTTTATAACTGATGACTATTGAAACATTGTAAGAAATAGATTATTTGCTCGTGACAAGAAAATGAGCTATATTTTACAATGATTTCAATACAAACGTTTTCTTGCCGAGATTTTTAATTTTTTTCATCAGATACTTTTCTCGAGGATAAGTCTCAATAAAGATTGAGGAGAAAAGGGTTAACAAACAAAATGTAAAGATTTGATTGCGTGACGTAAATCTTATATTGATATACCGTTTTTACCACTAATCGTCTACTCTTAGTCATAACCGACGTGGTTTTTGCTTCCATTTACGAAAAAGGAAAACGTAAATGACTCAATCCGATGATTTCTAAAAGGCTAAATGGCCCGGCGTTAGACTATGGCGAATAGCATCGGTAAAGTTTATTTCGATCATTTTAACAAACAAACATCTGAACTTGTTTTGCAGATTTTCACTGTTTGTTTTGTTATTATGTCTCCCCTTCTCTGAAAGGGGGAGACATACTGTATTTGTCATTCTTCTTCTTTTTCTTCTTCTTCTTCTTCTTCTTATTATTATTTTTCTTCTTATTCTTCTGACAATTTGTTTGTCCCATACCCTAACTCAAAAACTACTTGAAGGAATTGATTGAAACTTGGAA
>JAULCE010578826.1:0-16204 GCA_032359355.1 Macoma nasuta | reverse complement strand
TTTTGCCTCTGTAATTGATATCAACTTTACATCGAATCGTATAACAAATTAATAGTGTCTGATCTGTAGCTTAACTGTACATCTTGTACATGTAAGAAGGCTTGCGCCCGAAAGTAATGGGATTTAGGTTATTCACACAAATTGCAGGATGCAATTTGGCTGTGCTTTCCCTGACCGTAGTTTTGACACCTAAGTCTAGCGGAAAACCATTTCGGCAATTTTTGAAAACATGCTGATGAATGAATACAACTAGTGATGCTTATTCGTAATATGGTTAGTAAAACAATCGTAATGTGTATCCTCATGCAGAGAAAACACAGTAGCATGTAATTATTAAAATGAGAGAGCGAAATATAGAGATGTGTTATATCTAGACTGATGGCAATGTGATTTATTAAAATCATTTGGGTAAAGCGATTTGGTTCAAATACATTTAATTCCATATTGTACCAGTTTGTCTTTAATATACACTTTTTAAATCTGGGCATTTTCAATGACATGTTGCTTAACATACAACCTTGTTATGTTCAATTGATTCTATAAGAAACGGGTATTTCCGAAAGTCCAAGCTGGGATGTTTGGGAGGAAAATTCGATAAATCCATATGTCCAGAAAATAAAGACATTAAAAACAGTATTTGATATTGCTCTGTTTCATCATTGGAAAATATTTGCGAATAATTTCCAGTATCGAAATGTTTCAGGTTATGTCGTTCAATTAATCCAGAAAAAGGATCTAATAAACGTACACATGGATATATTATATTGGACTAATCTCACTGTGCATTTGAAATATTATGCATTTGCTTATCAACAATATAACATATCGAACTCAGAGACAATAAAGGCACACACTGTTTGAGAAGAATTCATTCGAAACTAGTTATGTCGTAGTTGACGTGACTTCGGATACTTGTAAATGGTCACAAAAAGGTCTCCAAATCTACGACACATATCCACAAAACATGTGTTTTTGGTTCAGATTTTAATGTCGATAAAAGCATAAACTCGACAAAGTTCGAAATAGTGAGGTTCAGATGGACTATGCTCGATCAATGTTCGACCTCTAAAAGAATAAATATTACATTTGATCTGTCAGAAAACACATGCCAATACTTGGACTGTACACTATTTGTGAGAACATGAGCAAAATATTACAATTCAAGCAAGTCATCTTGGTGAAACCATGTTTGCCTCTAAAATAGGGTGTGAAAATATGCCTTCAAATATACCCTAAAACATTCAAACTAGCCATGTTAAGTTAAAATCCAATTATTGTTTAGTAATGAAAACATCGTTTGAAATGAAGCGTTTGCTCGTAACGGGCAAATGCTTCATTGCCTTATATGTTTTCAACAGTCACCTGCTACAGAGGCGCCAAAGGCTCTTTTGTAATAGAGATATTCAGGCCCATTATGAATACTTTCATTATTAATTGACTGGACTAACACATATATATATATTTGACTTCAATTTTTCAATTATAATCAAATTTAGCCGGCACGGTTATCTCAATAAAACATTTGTTACCCGTATATAAGTTAAAGATTTGAAACTTTGTTTACAATGACATATCTACGCTAGTCCACTCAAGAATAGTTTCGAAATAATAAGAACAAATTCAAATCACACAACGGATGGCCAATGCTAGTAGATTCATAAGGAATGTTGCAAACCGAAGTATAATCTCTTAATTATGACATGAATTTTACGATTTTCCCTTTTTGTATTGCATATTTGTAAACCGTTTATTTCATATCACATTTCGTTATAAGCGCATGCTCCTTTTCCAACATGCTTTCATCAGTCAACTGCTAAGGAGGCATCTTAATGCGTTTTTATAAGATAAATGGTTAAATAATCAAAGACAAGGCGCGTTTTGCAAGGAGCTGATTGAGTAAATATGTAAGCAATGGTAGTGTTATATCAATCTACCGCAAAAATGAAAACACTTAATATCATGCAGATTTTTAGAGGAAAAGGCAAATTCGTTTAAAACAAGTTGATTTGTATATCAACAAATCGATTCAAGAAATATGTCAGGATATGATTTCTTCGGAGTTTGGGGAGGTTACGTGTGCGTTATACCCTGCTTTGTATTCATGTTTTGTTGAAAAGCTATCGTCATAGTGGTCCCCTTTTTCGACCTGGTAGATATATTTTAGGTCATATTACTCCATTTTGACCGTGTCCGATTTCCTTCAAATTTTGTGAAACTGTACAGTGAAAATATTGTCTGGATGTCAAACAGCTTGTATCCAAGCTGTTTTGCAGTTAGAAACCAGCGCAACCTATAGCAGCTACTATCGTGATTAGGATTAAACCTATTGTCAGAAATGCTAACAATACAGTTGCAGGTTAAAATAAAGTGTTAATAGATTATGGTAACATTTAATCCAGTAGTTACTCGTCGATCTCATCGTTGATAATTGAGTTTCGGTGACAAGCTCTGAACAGTTGTCTGCATCTACTTCATTACAGAGCCATATAACTGAATAACACTGACTAACGCAGAGACTTCGATCTATCTTGAAGCATTCGCTTGTCACAAGCAAATGCTCTATTTCCTGCATTTTTTTTCAAAGCAAACAAACGCTTGAGGATTCTTGTTGCCTTTATATGCATTGTTTTCATCAGATAATTATTTGTGGATATGTCTGAATTTAGAGTATGGGGGGTTAAATAAGGATATATATTTGTATATACAGTACAGTAACACGTGCAAGCTGATATAATCTAAACTATTCATTTTCATGCGTGATAATTTTATATATACGTACTACACAAACACTTCAAGCCAATCAGACTATTTTTGGCCCTCGTTGATCACTTCAAATATTCAACTGACCAGACACATACATCCTCATTAGTACATACAGTTAGTACAGTTAGTACAGGCGGTGATAAATATTTCCGCTTTATGAAACTCTCCAGAAGATTAATGTGACAATATCAATTCATTAAGGTCCTTGTTAAAAGAATGACTTGCAATTTATAACACACTCCTGCATGTAAGCATCGTGTGATTATGTAAATAGCATTAAGTCGGTTGATATATTACATTATAACCTCATAGCGAACAGTACGTTTAAGAAATGGCTAAACTACACCAGCATTTATGTTAATTTGTTTCAAGTAAGTTTATTTACAAAGAGCAGCTACCACATTTTCTTTGCGTTAACTGGCTTACGTATACACTATTTACATACAAAAACTCTAATTGATGACCAAAAGCAGTCAACCCTGTTTGATCCTTTTCTCAATTACGCTTTTTAGACATAGGCGGTTAAACCTTTTCTTCACAGAAGCGCCTTTTAGTGCCTCTGTTACGGATAACCTTTCAAAGCAATATAAGAAATGGAGCATTTGCTCGTCACGAGCAAATGTCCCATTTTCTACAATCATTTCAATATAGTAGAAAAATGAGGTTTTTCTTATGCCTAGAATTTAATATTTTTCATCAGTTTATTTCCTTGTAGATTAGTCTAAGCGCGTGGGACGGAAAGGGCTAAAGCATTTTTTGAGCCATAGTAAGAATCTGGTGGTCTGATTGGTTTTGAGAGGAAAATCTCATTTAATAAATAAAAAACAGTATCTGAACTCAATACACAATGAGTTCCTTCAATAGTGACAATACTGGTGAAAACGACAATTGTCTACGAAAAAGTAAAATGCAAATTTTGATTAGTTTGGAATTATTATGGAAAATCGACCATTTGATCATTATGAGCAAGTGCGTCATTTCAATAACGCATTCAAATATATCAGCTGACATATGTGGTAACTTCATGATAACTTGGATCTATGAACATAAATTTGTTACAAGGGGAGCGCCGTCTAGTTATAGAAGAAATTGTGGCCCAGCCTAATTCATGTACATAAAGGTAAAATTAAATACGTCACAACTAACAACACTAACACAAGTAATTCTATGTTGGAAGTCATTATATCAGTATCAATCACTTATCACGATGATAAAAAGTCAAAGCGTGTCTATGACTATCAGCAATTCCTTAAGTCGTCATGGCGGTGTTGTGTAGGTGATTTACCCATGAACAAACAGTCTTTAGTAGCTATGAGATGAATTCTGGGACATCAAGAATCAATTAAAAATATTCACATTCCTAACAATTGCCTAATGTTGACAAATGACACATTAAAATAATTACTTAAAAAGCCATTCTACAACAATTAAAACACATTCTTTTCTCAAACAATATTAACGTGATGTCATATAACATTTTTATCAATAAATGAATTATTGCTGTCAATCACCTTTTGCAATTTCTCTGCATTATTCTTAGTTCTTGCATGGAGCCATAATGCCAGTATTGACACGTTTGTGTTTGTATTTCAGCGTCTGACTGAGTTTAAGCATTCGACTCGGACATTATAATGCTGTTGATATTCGTATTCATGTAGATATAAACGTTTCCCAACAGTCTGCAGCAGCTTTATAGCATGGGTCATATTGTTACATGATTTGTTAAAATCATGATAGCTCCTGTCAGGTTCTGGAGCTTTATATGATATTAGTATCTGATCATAGCATGTGATCACTTTACATTTTTATTGTAGTTGTAATCCGACACACATCGTACTCATGCATGTTTTTTTATATACAATGAAATTGAACACAGGTTAAACATCGATGTCAAATGCGATATTTAATGTTATTGGAGAGCCGTTGTTTGTACAACTTGTCTTTTCAATATTTAAGATGCATTCGATTCCTTTCGGCCTTTTACTTTAATCCTCAAACGATTTTGATCATTCTAACGCTTTTTCTCCACATTTGGAGCTATATACACGGCTGAAAAAGGTGAATATCTTTGCAAAGGGAAAGTACCATTTTAATCTATTTGAAAATGTTGTAGAAAAAGAAGCAATCTCGTAACAAGCAAAAGTTTGGCCGAATAGTTGAACGCTTAATGATGCTGTAATGTTGACAGAAATTTGATTTGTAATAATATTTTGACTTGCCCAACAATTCAAATGATTTAAAAATTGATATAAGCCGAATTTACTTCGACTTCTCAGGATATGTCCCAACAAACTTTTAGTGCAGATTCTTATCGGCAATTCTCTTTCGCTAGACACACCCTTTTACGACTATAACAGTCGCTTCTTGCGCCTTAGGGAATATATTGGAACCTCATTTTTATTTTCTATACTTAGCTACTTCTGAATTTAATATTCAATACATTACTGAACGCATTTTTTCGGAAGTCGATGGAACCAGTCTCTATGCATGTGAAGTTTTAAAACTGATTTTATTTTATAAAAACAAATATGTTTAAAAATATAAAGTTGTTAAACGCAAAACTGCAGTAGACAGTGTTACATGCTGCCATATACTGAAAGAGAATTTTGCCCACAATTCTATACATACATTTTGACAACTGTACCAGGGTGACCATGACTGGACAATAAAAATTCCGGAGATCTTGGCAAATGGTCACCTTAATGCGTGCTACGGAGGAATCTATGATGGCAATTTCAAACAGCTTGGATCCCAATAAGACGGCGTCTCATTGTGACCCATGATGCTTGAAATTTTATAAAAAAATGGTTAAAGAGAATATTTTTAAAAATCCGGAAAAATCCGGAAAAATCCGGAGAAATGGTCGGGCTGCTGTACCAAAAAGCTCATCTTCAACCCTTTCCTCCACATGCTATGTTTTGATATGTCCGAGCGGAAACTATTTTTAGAAGAAAATAAACCTGTGCAAAAGAAAAAATGCCAAATTGGAATAGTATTGAAATCATTGTAGGAAATGACGCATTTACTCGTGACGAGCAAATGCTTCATTTCCTGTAATCATTTTAAAAGACGTGTGTTATAGAGGCGCTGACAAGCGCTTATGTGGAGGAAGGAGGAAAGGAAAAGAAAATCGAAATAAGGTTCTCATAAATATTGTTTTCTACGATATCTAGCCTTTTACTGATATATAAAAACCTTCACAGGAATATAATCAATATATGTTTTCTTTCGTTCATGTTTTGGAGCCTACGCATTTGTTTTCTTATGCACTTGTGAAAAATGATAAAGTTTAAGTTGACAGAAATTGGCAGAGAAAATAAAATTATAATCCACACACATTTCTAACATTTCGTATGCACGTACATAATATATTTTCTAATACCAATTAGCATCATTGCCCGCTGATTGAGAAATGACTTTGAACGTTACCGAAAGGTGTCTATTTGCAAAACAACATATTCTGCACGAAGAACAAACAATGGCAGTATATGTATAAAACGTGTCAATGTATTATGAAAGACTATTACGGATCCGATATATAATATCCTAAAGGGTCCCAATATTTTTTATCAGATATGTTACTCTAATTTATAGCACATTAGATCCAAGCCTCCAACATGCTTTCAGAGTTATACAGCATGGCGTCTTTAATACGATTTACGCTCAACAATGTTCAATAAAAAGTTGCTCAAATTGCCATTTTCTATGTGTTTACCAATGCGTTTGATATCCGGTAATTTAAAAACTGATAAAAGCTTCGCTCCGGATAAGACAAGGAGTGATTCGGCATATGATCCTTTAAGCAATCTTTTAACTAATTAGTAATTTTGGTGACTAGTGTCCTGAGGCATTAGAATGATGTATGTTCAATAGCTGCAACCAACTACTTCAATTCAGACTACTAAGACTCTTCGTTTTACATAATCCTTAATTGACTTCAAATGTAGAATCTGTAATTGAAATTATAGAAACGCATTCGTAATGGTGTTTAGCATGATAACTAAACCGTACCTGAGACGGGTATTTTAATAATTAAAATCATACAGTGTCAGTGTTTCCTCATATAGTTGCAAGGTTTTAATATGCCACCCTTACAGCATTTGACTTTTTACCCATTCCTGTCTGATTGATTTAAGTCAGAACAGGAGATGCCAAGAGACTTACTCATTACTGCCATTACTTATACGTCGACTATTCATGAATACCGTAATTTAAAAGGATAAAAATCAATGACATGTCACTTTACAGATTATGCTAATTGACTCATCTGAGAAATCACACAGATTAGACGAAGCCTTTCTTTATCTATCGTCGGTGTATTTTAAGAACCACATATCTTCTCCTTTGAAATATTGGCAATAACATGGTTTTAGAAGAGGTCGTCAGCGTTCACCCAAAACACATAACTGCTTGTTTGGCAAATGAAACTTACCTCGGAAGAAATTATCGACGATTTTCTTAAACCACATATGTGTCATTTTTTAAAAATGGCAAATACGAGATTTGACAAGAAAACCATCAAATAGTGTTTTTGAAACATGTAAAACATTTCACCTAAAGTCACAGTAATTGAAGTTGAAACCTACTATTTAAACTTTTTCCTGAACAAATATTGTGTTAGAGGCTTCTTGACACCAATCCATGCATATTTTATGCAAATAGCAGGGTTTCCGTACAGGCGAGGTTAATTCAATGGCTGCCCCTCATTAAAGCCGTCAATATTAGTCCATGTGTCCTTACTATGGCATTTGTTAGATAAGGATTATCTTCTCTGTTCGGTCTACTAGATGTATTCAAACTTAAGATCAGTATCCGGTAACTTGTTTTGTAAATGTAAAATAATAGAAATAGCGTATGTCTAGACGTATAAGCCTTTTTCCTTTTTCTGGTTAAGAACTTAGCTGACACGTTTGCCCTGGAACGTTACTGAATAAATAGCAGCTTGTATGTGACATCATGTGTATGGCGTTAATACCCTTCGCTTTCATGACGCCATCGTCGTTTTTTTATAATAAACGAGGGTATAGGCTGTAACAATTATATACGTATGCATGAATACAATAAGTAGTTATTTCATCGTATAAAAACAATCTAGTCTGCTGACTTGTGAAACTATATATATGAAATGTATTGGTTTTTATTCTGGCCACACAAAACATAGAACTAAATGTATGATCAAATCTTTTTTTACAAAGAGATCTTGTTTCCAAAAGGAAACGTGGATACCGGTAATTGTACAATAAGTGCCTTCTAAAGGGAATTCAAACGTGTCCAGTTTATTCCTCGAATTTATTTTATGTACGATCGAATCTCGGGACATTATCAGACACCGATCATATTCTGTTTACCAACAATTTGGACTGTTTTATGGATTTGGATATGAGCGAATTTAAATACGTATATAGCAATTCAGTAATTGGGAGTTTGTGAAGACGCCCACTTCCGACGTACAAAATGATAAATCGAAGCTTTTCATTGCAAACGAAGAACATAGGGATAGGGTTATGCATATGTAGACCCAATGTAGTAGGTTTTACGTATCACCTATTTTCGGAGGAGCAGACAGATTTATTGGTAAAAAAGTAAAATTGGGAGAGTTTGGTTGTAAAAGACAGCAAAGCAATCATGCTAAAACGCGTTTCTTTTGTCGATGTAAATCAGAGTAGACTTTTAGTGTATCTGTTTTGTGATGCGTCTTTGAACCTACACCTTTACAGCGTTATTCAAACTAATTCAGCATATTTCACGATTCACTTTTGAAATATCAACAGTGTCATAATTTTGTTGAAGAGGTGACAATACAATGTTAACAACCATAAGCTCAAACCCTTTATGTTGATTTTGTATCGCATATATGGATTTATTCTCACTTAACTATAATATTTCTTAGAATTAGACTTTGCCATATTGATGTCTAAGACTGGATAAAAATGAATAAAATATAAACAAAGTTGTTAACAAAAACAACCTGGAATACTTATACATAGTATGGTCACTACGCTGTCTGCATTAGAAAATATAAATTGTAAAATATTGTCAGAAAATACCGTTGCCCAGCGGAAAGTTGGTTATGTCTCAAATAGTTTGTAATAGGTGAAAACACTCGACAAATAGGTAAAATGTGAAAATTAATAGTGACCATAAACAGTTTTAATGTCGCCTGACCATCATGCACTCTTTAACTGAGACCTAGTCATCGGATCAGGGTCTGTTATGTTGGCAAAGAATGTTTGTATCGAAACGCCATTTCGCGCCTCTGTAGCATACGGAATATGAAAACATAGCAGAAAATGGAGCATTTGCTTATAACGAGCAAATGCTTCCTTTCCTGCATTATTTAAAAAGGCAAATCGCAGACAGTATTTCATTCTAAACACGCATGCGGAGTAAAGGGTACAAACTAGATTCATGTCATGAGAAAACAAGCCTTCGTGGCTTTGCAAGGAGATTATATTCAGATCAACTGGCGCGTAACAGTACGTCGTATTCCACCACCTCAGTATAAACTGTGGTTAGATTCATATCTCGAACGATCTGTATCTTCACTGTGTGTCGTTATTGAAAGATAGAGATGAAGTCTCACGAAACGTACACTTTCTTAAGATACATTGTGACATGATAAAAGCGTATTGCTTATACATATTTGCTTGTGATAAATGTTGTCTGTGTTCATAATATCTACCACTGTATCAATTCCAAAGTATTGATTGAAACATGGGAGCCGTATTGTTTCCAATTTATATAATGTTCAGCAACAATAAATCTGTCATTGCATGAATTATGACCATACTGAGAGGCAAAGAAACGATACAATTTATCGTTTTTTCTAATATATTCAATACGTGATATAGCATTAATATCATCCTAGCTTCTTCTGTCTTAAATGATTTGTAGGATACCTCGACAAGCCCATAACATGTTTTTACACTGTACGTCTGATGGGGTTTGTGAGGTTGGGCGCCCCTAAACCTGTTTAAACCCCAGTGGAGTGTTTGCCACTGACCGTTCCAAGGCGATACTCCTATCTTCACCTTAGATTTATGTCTGGTTTTTTTTTGTTCATGTGTGTCTTCTATATGTAGCGTATGTTTGTACTTGTTTCTGTGCTGTTCGGGTGGCTGATTTTTGTATGTGGTATGTCCGGCAAGACCTTCTTATCGACTGTGTTTGTTCTAATATTAAACATTACCTCCACAGAAGCGCAATTGTTCGCCTCTGTTATTGATATCTGTTGAAAACGTTGCAGTAATATTGTTTTTGATACAATTCAAATATGGCATTTTCATTTGGCCTAGATTTTCAAAAGATTCAACAGATTCTATCCGCCCTGATTTCAAAGAAAATACTGTGGAGGAAAGGTTAAACTATAAACAGAAAGTGTATATTTTTGTTCAATTATTCGTATATATGTATAGATTAAAAGCCTAGTTTAAGGAATGTGGCTCCCTGTTGCTCTAATCATTAGAGACCTTGTTGGGTACACTTAACCCCAGTGCCCTATCACCCTCACTATGTAATCATTTGTTTATTGGACCTCTCGGTAGAGGCAGTCCCTATCGGTCCCTTTAATTTGATTTGTCAAAACTGGATGTATTGTCACCTCTAAGATAATGCTGACTGTAAAATACCCAGGTGTCACCGGTCAGTGTTCATTCCACTTACCAGCCGCACAACATGATGTCAAATATGGGGGTCAATTGAAGAAGGACTAAACTAGGCCATTAAAGTAACTCACACTGTTTCTGCTTTATCTGCCAATCATTTTCAACAAAATAAAAGTTGCCAAGACAAATGACAATGTACTTAAGATCGTATTATACGTATTGATAGCGAGTGTTTTATTCGGTTTACTGCATGGTAAATAAAAACAAGATATGAGACATATGGTTTCATCTGTTCACATCTTTGTACAAGGCTGTACAACTGGTTATTAAATAATACTCTCATTCGCTTTTTTGGACAGAAAGGCAGTTCCTTAATCACTTCCACCTTAAACACTATAGATAAGAGAAAATTTAATAACTATTAAATCTTAAGATCAAATTAACACTTTTAGAGAAAAGACTTTAATCGTTCAAATCAAATGTAATAAAATGTAGATCATTATACTGCCTGATGTTACATTATTCCGTCTCACTTTAACGAAAACATGTTTGATCTTCATTTTTCTGAGCTCAAGCCGATGTTATTTTTAGTCAAAATTTTCTCTAATCGAAACATGTTTATCTTGGCATGATTGAACTATAAGAACCAGTGTTTTGCAGAAAATTGGAAATATAAATCTGATGTCAATGCTGTTTCAAGTACACTGCTAGCATATCATCGCCGCCCATGTTATTGTATTATGTATCTTCAAAGTGAAGGTCATCCGCGGAAATATTTACACCAAAAAGTATATATACTACTGGAAAAAAGTTCCTGTGCATGGTTATAATGGGATTTCCCATAGGTGAACTTAATTCATCTAAAGCTTTATTGTTGGCCGATGACTATGCATGTTTATTAATTTGAAACAATCTGTGGACTACCACCATTAGATCACAACTGTCAAAACAATATTAATCATTCATTTAAAGACTTGCAGTAGTTTTTAATTTTAAGAGTAATTCAATGCAAAGGGAGGTAATTTGAAAATGTATTATTTTCAACTTAGTACTGCACCTACAGAAAAAGTGGCATCACCATTTTCAGACCGGTTTTTGTTTTTCCCACTATTTTTGCATACATGGAATAAACTATCTGGTTAATTTGATCTTGCAAAACATAAAATGATCATATAATTATAAGCGATACATGAACATATTTCACATGCACAGTTTCTTTTTTCCGCTAGTATAATAATAAAGTTTCTATCGTTGAGAATTCCGGGTAAATAGTTTTGTATCGAATCTCACGCAGACTTCTATCTAGCAGCTTGGATTGGAGTGTGATATTTAGATAACCGGCGTTTGATCTGTAGCCAAACTGTCCCTGGCCGTAATTTTGACAACAAAGTTTAGCGGAAACACATTTTGGCAATGTTTGACAGTATGTGGATGCATACAACAGGTCAGCTTATTCACAATGTATCTATTTAAACAATCCCAATGCGTATCCTCACTCAGAGAAAAACAGTAGCATGTGATAAATTAAAATCGACAGCGGATTATAGGGACGTGTGTTTTCTAGACTGATGGCAAAGTGATTTAATTTAAGCATTTGGTTAAGCGGAATGGGTCAAAACTATTTAATTCCACGTTGTAAGAGTTTGTCTTTAATATACTTTATTTTAAATGTAGAATATTCCAATGACATATTGCTTACCATATAGCCATGCTATGCTGAATTGATTTGCAGATTAGGAACGGGTATATCTGATAGTCCACGATGAATGTTTGTTCAGATATCAGAAACAGGACCTTACAACCTAACTGAAAATAAACATACACATGGATCTATTATACTGGACTCATCTTTTTGTGCATTTGAAATACTATGCATTTGCTATTCAACTGTATAACATCGAACACTATGGCAATAAAAGAGCTACTTGTTTGAGCGGAAAACATTCGAAACTTGCTCTGTCGAAGTTAAAACAAGATATACTGTTTTGGTGAAGATTTTAATTTCGATTAAAGCGTTAATTCGACTTAACCAAGTTCGAAATAGTGAGGTTCGGCTGGACTATTAATACTCGATCAATGTTCGACCCCTTAGAGAATGAATATTACTTTTGATCTGAAAGGCAAAAGATGCGTATTCTGTGACTGCACAGCATCTTGGAGAACGTTAGTAAAATGCTATATTTAAAGAAATTCATCTTGGTGAAAAGACGATACATTAGGGTGTGAAAATATGCACTCAAATATAGCCAAAATAGCATTCAAACATAAAAAGCCAAAGTAACACCCATTTTTGTTTTGTAATGAAAACATTCTTGGAAATGAAGCATTTGCCTCATTTCTAAATATGTTTTCAACAGTTTTCTGTTACAGAGGCGCCAATTGATATTTTGCAGTGGACATTATTCAGACCCATTATGAATACTCTCACCATGACTCGATTGGACTAAAACCCAACTAAATGGTTTCCTGTACTCGCAAGTATAGAATAACGGTTTTCATACGAATACGTTCTTACTGATAATTTGAATATTATATTCATTTGACTTCAAGTGTAGTCAAATTTATTTTAAATTGCGCAGATCTGAATAAAACATTTACACATCATTGAATGCTTGTGTGTATGCAATGGCATATATACGCTAGCCAGTCCAAGCATATTATCGATATTGTTAGAACAGAATTAAATCAAACAACATGTGGCCAATGCGAGTATATTCATACGTAAAAGTACGTAAAGATGTTGCAAACACCCACTAGAATCTCTGAATTATGAGATAAATTACAATTATTATAAATTACAAGTTGTTTCATAAATTATCCCTGTTAGTATTACATTGATATTAACATTTTAATCCCTCATAAAATATTTCGATAAACACAATTTTACAGTGTCATAATACCCAATAAAATAGAGACTTCGTTTGGTCTTGGGCAAATGCTCCATTTCGTACAATTTTTTTCCAAGACAATACAAAAATAGATACGCATCATTTTTATCAGATTATTTCTTTGTTGAAATATAAAATAATAATTCTGGAGTAATAGGTTAAATAAGGAGTGGAATTTGTAGGTTTGTTAGTATTAATGGTAATCTTAAAAAAATGTTAATATCATATTCTTGATGTGAAAATCGGCCTCAACATCTTTCAATGTTTTACAACCCATCCATTGGCTTAAGAGATAAGATAAACCTGCATCACTTTTGCATAAAACTCCTCTCATCTAAAAGTCTATATCATCTTTATATCATTTGAATAATTTCTTCTTAACTACATTTAAAACAACATGGAAATGATAGTCAACAGTACGCGTTACGATTATTGCAAATTCACGTATGATAAAATCTTGAATTAATCTCAGAGTTACTAGTGCAAGCTGAAATTAATCGAAACCATTAATTTTCATTCGTGACAATTTTATATAAACCTACTGCACAGACACTTCAGGCCGATCAAACTATTTTGGGCCCCTCGTTTATTATTTCAAATATTCAACTGACCAGACACATACATCTGCATTAGTGCACGCAGTTAGTACAGTTGCTGATAACTATTTCTGTTTAATGAAACTTTCCAGAAGATTAATGTGACATGATCAATTCATTTAGGCCCGTGTCAAAAGAATGACTTGGACTTTACAATTCACTTCTGTATCTTAGCACCGCTTGCTTGTCACAAGTAGATTCAAGAGTATTAAACGGGGGGATATGTTTCATTACAACCTCATGGCGAACACTACGTCTGAGAATCGCTAAAACACACCTGCATTAATGATATGTTTCAATTAAGTTTATTAACAACGAGCTGCTACCGCGGAACTGGCATAAAGATATACTATTTACAAGAATAGGTAGATGAGGCCATACACTCAAGTTGGTGACCAAATGCAGCCAACCCTGTTCTTTAACCCTTTGCTCTATTTTGGCTATTTTGAACAAAGGTAGTTTAGGGGCCTCCTTGGCCCCGACTTGTAATCCCCTGAACCCTCACCGCTGTGGGTTCGATCCTCGCCAGAGATGAACATATTTATGTGAGAAAGCCTTCCGGCTGGCTTGCGGTAGGTCAGCATTTCTACCCAGTAGTCCAAATGTGCAAATCATAAGTGTTTATGGGAGTCTTCCGCCACTAGTTATTAGCCAGGCGTCGAGAAATGACAGAACTACCGTCAAAGCGATATAAAACCCAACAAAAACAAACAAACAAGCAAAACAATGGCTGTTAACACTTTCCTACACGGATGCGCCTTTAGTTTCCTCTGTTACTTATAACTTTTGAAAACAATGTAGGGGAAAGAACATGTGCTCCATTTTCCACAATGATTTCGCTTGAATTGAAAGATGACATTTTTTTTATGTCTGGATTTCATATTTTTCATCAGATTATTGTCTTATGGTTTAGTCTAAAAATAGCTTGTAACGGAAAGGGTTAAAGCATTATTGGAGCCAACGTTTCTATCGTAGAGTTGGGTGTTTTGTTTTGCTTCGGAACGCCCATTTTATAATAAATCAGTGTCCGAATTCAATACACACTGTGCTCCTTCAATAGCGCCAATACTGGTGAAGGGCTAACCCATTTACCTCATATGCTATGTAAGATTCATTCACAATGAAAGAGTCTTGTGAAAAGGAATGATTGTCTAAGGAACATGCAAATTTTGATTAGTCAGGAAATAATATTGAAAACGAGCATTTGCTCATCATTCCAAAACGTTTTCAAAGATATTAGTTTAAATATGTGGTAACTGCTTAATAATCTTGATCTATGAGCATAATTTTGTGATAGGGGTGGCTGTCTTATGCTGAAAGAACTTGTGGACCAACCCCATTGCCTGTTCATAAAGGTTAAATAAAACATGTTTAAACTAACAGAGAACTTCCCCACGAGAAATTCTATATCGAAAGTCATTCTGTCATTGTTTATCACTAATAACGATGATAAAAAGTCAAAATATGTCTATGAATAACAGCAACAGCTTCTTGGCAGTGTTGTGTAGGTGATAAATCCTCGAACAAACAGTCTTTAGTAGTAATAAGATGAATTCCTTGACATCAAGAATAAATTAGAAATATTCACATTCAAAATAATTGCTTAATGTTGACAAATGACTCATTAAAATAATTTTTAAAAAAGCAAAAATATGCAACTATTAAAACACATTATTTCTCCAAAAATATCAACTTTATGTCATAAAACAGTTTTGCTGATGAAAATAGAAGTTCTTGCTGTTAATTACTTTTTGCAAGTTCACTGCACTGGTCGTAGCCCGTTCATAGTATCAGTATTGGCATGTTTGTGTCTATTCTTCAGCAATTGCCTGAGTATAAGCATTCGACTCAGACATAATAATGATGTTGATGTTCTCATCCATCTAGATCGAAACGTTACCATGGTGATTGATATTAAAACGATAAATCAAAATACATTGTACAAGGATGGTATTGCTGTATTTCTCAATGTTGAGCTTATATGCACTGTCCGTTTTTAGAAAAAGGCAATTGTTCTTACAAAATTAATCAAACCAAATTTTAGGATGTCAAACGTAGAAATATGTATAATAATAAAGGCATCTAGAAGCGTTAACGTTTTTCTCAATTGATGATTTTAAATTCGTGAAAACGTTTTAAATGAAAATTTGTCGCAAAAAGAGTTAAATACGAGACACTTACGACAGTCATTGTTGTGCGACGGAATAGGGCCTTCATTGGATCCTGAACCGGTGTCGCAGCACGATTAACCCCATCACTGATTGCCCCGAACCATAGTGGCATATGCAAACAGCTAAGATCCGGATGAGACGCCGAGTAACTCGGCGTCTCATCCGGATCCAATCTTTTTTCC
>JAULCE010577715.1:0-16209 GCA_032359355.1 Macoma nasuta | reverse complement strand
TGTAAGGCGGCGTCAGATCTGGGACTGCACTATTTTCAACGGCGCATTTAGGCGACTTTGGCGGTGAAAGAGTTAAGGAAGTTTAACCTTAATTAATTTATAATATAAGGATTTTCCTGCCCTTTAACCTATCTCAAGAAATCTTATTGCATTCATTAGACAGGGACAGCCAGTATCGAGGGGGTAGTTTTTGCAGTGGCATACACAACTATTGTCGTTTTCTAATTTACTTTCTACTGGGTAGTTATTATTTAAAGCTGAATATAATCTTATAAGTAGCAAACTTATTTGCACATGTTGCAGCCGATGAATGTTCGTAAATAATATAAACAGATTTTGAAGAAGTCCTCCACAGTGAAAATTAATTAATGCTAATTAAAAAACAACATGTATTTTGATTGTCAAGTCGCTCAGAAACTATTTGTCATTTTCTGATATTATGGTAGATTATTTTTAGGATAAGAGCGACTGATGATCAGACACATGTGGTTATACTTTTAAATGTATGTAAACCCTTATCTTTGTTTTAAATGAAACCGTGATTCAATCGATCACGTTCATACCACTGTTAATCACAAAGGTATATACGACACTTGTATCTTTTTTGGGACAAAAACAACCATCTAGTTTCAATTGTTTATAAAATGCTTCACCTAGTAAATGCTTATGGTTTAAAACATTCAACATTAAAACGTTACCTTTCTTGGTCATTATTTTCCTTTTGTGTCAAACAATCGCATGTGGTAACGGTTTATTACAATGATTATCACAATATCAAACACAATAATGTTAAAACACATGAACCTCTAGTATGCATGTTGTATTTCGTATGTTTAAAGGTACTAGAATAAGGGTTAACCTAATTTTGTGGCGCTGGAATCAGTATTAGTATTTGCATTGTATATTTAAAATAGAATAAATTGTAGTATTGGTATCATTTAGAGAATTAAAGCAATTATAAGTTTAAGTATGTTGACACCTTTTTGTAGTCGTAAACGTTTTAGTATTCAGATTCGTATTAATTATCATCAGCAGTATCACCGAACAACAAAACAAATTATATAGGCATATATTGTGAAAGCAGTGTCTATATACGAAATAAAACATATACCTGTATGCTTGATAATATCCGACGGCTGTATTCGCTTCCAGATGTTTTATAAGAGAAGGTTTGGCAAACCATTCAATAGTGGGTTTTAGGCCAGCGCTTCTTACTAAGCCAATATCGTGGTCAGATGGACCTGTCAGCGGAATTGAAAGAACATGAGTATTAACAGAGTATTTTTTGGACCACCTTTTAAAACACCCGCATATAATGATTCTAGCGTGTATCACTTTTTGTGGTACTTTTGATTTCGGAAAATTATAGCTTTGAAACAATCAGACTTTGACAATAAGAAACCGACTTCTTAACTAGAAAAAAATATCATTATGACACTAAAGTGCACTTATGGACGAAAAATGAAGATGATTTAAGCGACAAAAATCACAATATCTATGTCGGTATGCTTAGGTCGCAGATGAATTGGTGGACTCCGAAATAAAATTGTCTAAGGAGTGTCTTGGGCAAATCAATAGTTTTCCGTCAGTGTACCTACTTTCTGCTAGGCCGTATATTGTCGAACCTGCCCTGACATAGTCAAGATCTGTACCAACACCATTGAGAATGGCCCCTGAGGTGGCGACATGTAGTTTCATGCCTTTCTTCCTGTAGCAGTATGAAAAATGAAAAAAAATGTATTTTACAGATAGATCTATTATGTTACCAACGACAATTTTGCACGCAAAGTTACTTGCTGAAACTAAAGCATTTAGAGACCCCTAGATAATAAAGGAGTCTTACTTAAACACAAATCGTAAGTCACAAGTATTGAAGAATACCGACTATTACTTCTACAACCATGTTAGTGTCATTCTGCCAATATGTCATTTACATATCGATGGCTTGGTGCAAAACTATTGTAACTCATTCACAAAGGTGAAGGAGTTACAATAGTTTTGCAGCAAGCCAGCGATATTATCCACGATCATCGATTATGTTTTCCAAACCAAGTACGCGCAAAGTTGCTACATTAGTTTCGAGGTAAAGCTGCCAATCTGCCATATTAATTCTTAGATAGAACTACGCTTGAAGTATGCTAACTATTCATACATTTTAACATTCTCATTTAATATTCATTTTAAATATTAAGTATATTCTGAACTCAAAGAATGAGACGGCTGTAATTGGCAAAATTTGGTTTGATTTTGTGTACGAGGCCTAAGTGAAATATTTTCTTAGGCAAAACAAACACGCACAAGTAGTGTTTATATTAGGCTAAGGCTTTGAGCGTGTCTATTTGCATGAAGTTTTACGCGATAGGCAAAATGATGGTAAACACTTTTTTGACCGTATGCACTGGTTTGTATGGAAGCCTTGGAGGGCCACTTTTGAGTTTCGACTTACGGGTACTTTTGACTTTTGACTTTTGACTTTTGACTTTCGACTTTTGACTTTTGACTTAGGCTATGCATTATACACGTGCTCCAGAAGCTGAAGGGAACTACGTTGATTTCAGGTATGTAACCCCTATTTTAAACGTTTTTTTCTGACACATACGCTGTGAATTAAAATGATTTTAATTATTCTTGCTCAAATACTTAATATCGCACATATTTAATTGTGGGTTGTGACGGAGGAGTGTGTGTGTGTGTGTGTGTGTGTGTGTGTGTGTGTGGACCAACATCCTTAAACATGTATGAAGTGTGTACATATATTTCAGGTTTTCCACGATCATTGTCCCAAGCTGAAGCTCTACATTCCAGTGGATTACTGTCCTCAACCTGAACAGTCCAGACTACATTATCATAGATATATGATCCTAGTGGTCGTATATAGCACATATACTTTAATCCACCAAAAGTGACAGTAAGTTTGGTGTATCAATCTTTTTATCGCCTATATAAAAGCTTCATCCATATCCATAGAGAATGAGTTCAGTAATCTGTTGACTATGTTGTGAATGTTTTCATGTTATTAGTGGTTATACATGTTCTATCCTTCTCATCACAAACTCTGATCTGACAAGTTATATCACTTTTAAGACATTCACAGAGCCAGTATTAAACATGTATAAGTAGGTAGGAAATAGATTGCATCTTTATCATGCAAACATAGAGCCAGTATTAAACATGTATAGCTAGGTAAGAAATAGACTGCATTTTTACCGAGCAAACACAGAACCAGCATTAAACATGTATAGGTAGGTAACTTTACCAAGCAAGCACAGAGCCAGTTTTAAAAATGTATAGCTAGGTAAGAAATATACCCTTAATGAGTACTTCCTTTTTGAAGACATATGGAGTACTTTGGACTCAATAGTTTTACCTATGTTGTACCATGTAGAGATTAATATCATATATATAAACATGTATTTCAGACACAACTACTAGACTGAAAAATATGAAGATGACAACTTGGATAGTGTTCTGTGTCTGTTTCATAATACTGCTCGGTATTGCCCAAGCTACTGTGCCGAGGTACCTACCACCAACATCTATAACAGACAAAACTATGCTCACAGTAGAGTACTTTCAGAAAGGCTTTAAGATCTATGAAATTGTTGCATTTTTACTGACACGACATGGCATTATAACGTCATTGAGGACAGTAAAGAGGATACTTAAACGCTTAAATTTGAAACGACGTAATATAATATATACTCCTTTGGAGATTGTGTCTGATGTTATAAACAGAGAAATACAAACAAGTGGACAATGCATAGGTTACCGTACAACGTGGCGTCGGTTAATGCTGGATTACAACATGTACGTCAAAAGGGACGACGTCATGGAAATAATGAGAGCGCTGGATCCAGTTGGTGTAGAGCTGCGAAAAGCACATCGTCTCCGCCGGCGAGTATACTGTGCCAAAGGACCCAATTTTGTATGGCATATAGACGGTTACGACAAACTAAAGCCATATGGATTTTGTATTCATGGTGCGGTGGATGGGTTTAGTAGGAAAATAATATGGTTAGAGGTTTCGGACTCAAATAATGACCCACGCTTAATTGCAAGATACTTTTTAGATGCATTGAATGAGCATAAAATAGTCCCTCGAATACTACGTTCTGACGGTGGCACGGAAAACTGCATTGCTTTACTTTTGCAGCAATACTTCCGGCACGATGCTACTGATCCGTTTGCTGGGGCTCGAAGCGTTGTAGTTGGAAAAAGCACATCGAACCAGCGCATTGAGAGGTGGTGGGGTACATTACGACAAAATGGAATACATTGGTGGATTAACTTTTTCAAAGACTTACGCGATACAGGGACGTTTAATGAGCTGGACGCAATACAATGTGAGAACTTAAAATTTTGCTTTATGGATCTCATACAAACCGAGTTAGACCGGATTGCACAGCAATGGAACGTTCATGAGATAAGGGAACAAACCAATTCTTCGGTTATTGGTGGAAAACCTGACACACTGTTCTTTATACCAGGTCTGTTTGAAACTCACGACTTCGGCAATGCAGCGAACTTGAGTGACGTAAATGTTTGCAAAGACATGTATTCGCGTCCAAAAAGACACTGTGAGGAATTCAAAGAATTAGCACATCTTTTGAAGCCAGATTTACAGATGCCATTGGACGCTGAGTCAGCACTACGACTGTATACTGAGTTGAACAATTTAATTTCGAGAATTGATTAAACATAAATACTCATTGTACTAATGAATACTGCATGTGCGTACGTTATTGATAAAACTACTTTAAGGGTACTGCATATCAGTTTCGAAAAATGGCGATTGAAAATCAGAAAATTGTTCTAAACAAGAAAAGGTCTTTGAAAGTTCTACCATTTGACTTGCTTATATAGTTGTTTTAAGGCATAAATAAAGCTGCTACGTGTCTCAGAAACTGCCAATGCGGCTTCTTATATGGTAGGTGCACTGTAGTTACATTAACCCTTTACTCCATATATACATTATACTCCTGTCTACGCCTGCTGCCTGGTCAGGATATATCCTGTTTGCAAATATGGAATATCATAGAAATTAAATCTTCAGATTCGGCTATGACAATAATATTCATTAGTTTATGTGCTACTATAAAGATTTATTCAATTATATACTCATGGTAGGTGGAGACTTGCTTGAATATTCATGGAATAAAGAGTTAAATCATAGTTGCCTCCATAAAAACGCATGCAGATCACTGCGAGTGCGCCGGGATTTGCATTTGTTCAGTCTGTGAATGAATTTAGTCAGTCTTTACTCCTTGAATATTCAAGAAAGACTCCGCCCACCATGACTATATAATTAAATATATCTCTATAATGGTACGTACTTGTTATAGCCAATTGTGATGAATCATTTCTAGGATATTGCATATTTGCAAACAGGATATAACCTGATAAGGCAGCCTCTGTAGGAGCCGCGTGATCTGGGTATACCCTGTTTGCAAATGAATAGAAATAGTACATACGGAGTAAATGGTTAAGGTTAAAACAACAGTATGTCTAAAGCGAAAGTCTCGTGGTCCTTATCTTATATCACGAAAGAGTTCAACCCCTTTCATGCTAACCGCGGCCAAAATAATGTAGAATAAGTATGTAAACAGTTTGGATCGAGATCAGACGCCGAGTAATTCGGCGTCTGATCAGGATTCAAGCTGCTTGATACTCGGCCAACAGTTCTTTCAAATTGGAAGCGAACTGGACGACGTTGAAGTAGACGAGATTACCAGATGACAAATTATGGCGGCACTATAAGGGTCAAAGCAATTGTATGTATAGCAAAAGTCTCGTTTGAATTTGATTGGCTGTTTATGTCGTGGGAACGAGATAAAAAAAAACTTTCGTTTTCCCCCCCGAGTTAAAAAAAAAATCGGGAAACGTTTTCCCGAGTTTTTTTTTAATTCGAGAAAAGAAAGTTCGTTTTCCAGAGTTATTCTTTTTGGTATATCCCCCGCACAGTCCCCACCCACTCATTCTCCCATTCATTCCGTATGCAACTTGCATACGGAATGAACGGAATAATGAGTGGGTGGGGACTGTGCGGGGGATATTCCGGTATATTGCCAACCTATCTGTTTTTTAAACTCGGAATGTTATTAAGTCCATTTCGTTTTCCCGAGGTTAATCTTTTAAAATATATTGCACATGTCACCTCAGTGCCACAGTAAAAACTAGATCACTAGGTCATCTAAAAAAATAAAAAAAAGCTTATGAACACTCTAGCGGTTGTAAATGTGACCAGATCTTCAACAAACAGCATTTAAATCACACTCTAAAACTTCCAATACTACATTTACTTGGTACTTTATACACAAGTGAGTTATGAGTTGTGAGTTATGAGTTGTGAGTTAAGAGTGTGACTTGTGAGTTACAACTTAAGAGTTGCGAGTTATGAGTTGTGACTTGTGACTTACAACTTAAGATTTGATTCTTAAATGAAAAGCTTTATTATGCCCCCTTTTGAAAAAAGTGGGGTATATTGCTTTGCACATGTCGGTCGGTCTGTCGGTCGATCTGTAGACCAAATAGTTTCCGATCAATAACTCATCAATCGTTAAACCTACAGCCCTCATATTTGGTAGGGAGGTTAGTGATGATAAGTAGATGACCCCTATTTCTATTGAGGTCAGTAAGTCAAAGGTCAAGGTCATCAAGGTCATTTAATACTGTAATTCTGACCAAATGGTTTCCGATCAATAACTCGTCCATTCTTTCATCTACAGTCCTCATATTTGCTAGGGAGGTTCGTGGTAATGAGTAGAATACCCTTATTATATTTTGTAACAACTTTGTAAACAAACAAATTTGGTCAAGGTCAAACATTTCAAGAGAAAATTGGTTGTTTACAAAGTCGTTTTGGGCGATTCTAGGTTATAGCAGTTTCTTTTACAAAATCTAACTCTCGCTGACTCTAGATAGTGTATCTGTCTTATATTATCTAGTGAGTTTTTTATTGATACCACTGGGGTGAGGTAGATATCCTGCAACTGCCGGAAGCTATTGTTTTAGTTCGTCCGGTAGTAATTAGTCGTAATTGGAGGCTAAAATTATGCAGATACCTTCCTTTCAACATTGTCAGGTTGCAGAAACACTGTTTTGGATATTTACTATCGATATTGTAGAACTAGGCTGACAAATTAGAATAGACAGTTTAGGCCAGGGAATATAATTTTCGAATTATGACATAGCCCTTAAACCTACAGTCCTCATATTTGGTAGGGAGGTTCGGGATGATGAGTACATAACCCCTATTTCTTTTGAGGTCAGTACGTCAAAGGTCAAGGTCATCAAGGTCATTCATTACTGTAATTCTGACCAAATGGTTTCCGATCAATAAATCATCCATCCTTACAGTCCTCATATTTGCTAGGGAGGTACTTGATGATGAGTAGATGGCCTCTATTTCTTTTGAGGTCAGTAGGTCAAAGGTGAAGGTCATTCAGTACTGTAATTTGACCAAATGGCAAGGCTTTTCATGTTTTATAGGTATATATTGCTTGTGACAAGACCTTTGCAAACATACCAACTTTTTTGACCTGGTGACCTTGACATTTGACCTACTTTTTATAAGTTTAATCTTGGCCATCTTTGACATACATTAGAAAAGAAATATCTGCTTTTAGGGGAGCATTTGTGTTTCACAAACTCTTGTTTAACTAATGTAACTCAACTGTTTCAAATTGCTACAATGAATTTCACAAATTAATGGCATTTTGTACAAATGAACCCTTTCCACAACAGGCTTTATTTTAGATCATTTCATCATTTTCTCTACTTTTACAAATTTTAAAGTTAAGTTAAAACTTAAGTAATGATTTGAATTCAAGCATAGGCTCCATAGAGTCAAATGCTTCATTTTCGAAAATCTGATATTTGAGAGGCGTCCAGAGGCGCTGGTGTTGAGGAAAGGATCAAATATACAAAACAATATACCTGTAAGCCAAAGAGTTTGAGTATTGCTAATGCAGACTTTGACAACACCGACAATAATGCCGATGCCTTTGACTGCAGAACAACTTTTAAAAGCTCTCCTGGAATAGTCTAAATAGTGTTCAAATGATTTCCAAAAGTAGGTATTTATACAGGTTGTCTCTAAGGTATGTATGGATATAACTCGTAATAACTCTTATGAACTTTTAATGGTCCTTTTTATTTCTCTGCAACAAACTAATGAACAAGTCTACTGTTGTATTTTGTATATATGTATTTTAACGATTTCTATGGTAACATTTCAAACACTGTATACCTGAATCAAAGGGCTCCTATAAGAGCCAACTGGTCTAGTTTTACACTGTGTGCAAATGTAACAAGTGCACTTTAAATCAGATCTATAATGTTAAAAGAGATAACTTCGTGTAAACGGATTGTGTGAAACCTCATTTTAACAAATACCTGCCGTCATGAGAAAATGGACCCTTTTGTCTTTCTACTGAATAACATAAAGGTCACTTGTCTCAAACGTTAATTATCTGTAACACAAAACACAAAGACCTATATAAATCCTTACCAGTATTCTGTGATATATGAGGTGTGTTAGGGAAAATGACCTCCAATGAAATAGCCAAATGAGGCTACATGTACATTCCTAATTGCACAGGGCATTCTTAACAATCGTAAATCTGAAAAAGAGGGCCATGATGGCCCTGAGCTGCATATCACATTTCTTTAAAGTTCATGTTTTAGCGCAACTACAAAGTCTAATGCTGTCGGTCTGTCCTCAATCTGGTATGTTAAGCCCTTCTGAATAACAGCCTTCAGCTGCACTGAAAGGGTATGTTCCCTGTCTAAATTACTTAACCCATGTGGCATATCCTTTCTTTGCATTGCCCGGATTATAACCTGGACAGAGTCGTCCTCTTCATCATCCTCACTGGTCAAGTCCCATATGGTTTTGGCAGTAAAAAGCTCAACTAATGAACAACAGAAGCTCCAAACATCTGCTTGTGTTCTGCCTCTCCTGCCTTGCAGAAGAATCTCTGGAGCTTGATAAGCTGGAGTTCCTGGCTGTGTCTCTCTGCGATCTGCAACTGTTTTGGTCATGGTAATTATTACCTTCACCTTAGACAATCCCATGTCACAAAGTTTTGCCGTTTCCAAATTTCTCGTCAGCAAAATGTTTTCAGGCTTAATGTCTCTGTGAATAATTATTGGATTATGATTATATAAATATGCTACACCCTGACATACTTGCAATGCCACTGCATGTTTTGAGGCACAGTAAATTCGTACTCAATCTCAGCAAAAAGCACATCATCCAAATTTGAACCTGCAATGAACTCTGTGAGAAGATAGAGACAGTCAGTATTGATTGAGTAACCCATCAGTAGACCAATGTTTGGATGCCTAAGATGACTGTTTGTGATAACTTCTTGCAACACTGACTGTTTCACAACTTTCATGCGTTTTATCTTAACTTTCTTCACTGCAATATCTGTTCCCAAATATTCACCTTTGTAAACCAAAACCACCCTTCCCTAATTTTTCCAATAATTTGAAGTCTCCAAACCCTACATTTAAGTTGTCAGTATTAGCATCCAACTGTGTAAACCCTTTTTTAACTGGTGGCTGCTCTGCAACTACATTATCAGAAGAACCCATACTCTTTCTTGAGTTTGTTCCAGTAAGCTTAGCTTTAATATCATTTTCATTTTCATCCTTGTCCAGTCTGGTTTCCACAGAATCCACAAATCCTGTTGAAATATCTAAGAATTTAGTTGTAACATCACCCAAAAAACTTGTTTCTGTAACTGTTGGAATAGCATTTGAACATGTACACTCATTTTCGATCAAAATACTTGTTTCAGTAACTGTTGGTGCTTTGTTTACTGCTGCACCATATTTTTTACAGAAATAACTTGTTGAAACGGTGTTTGCATCTGAACCATCTTTTTCACAGAATACACTTGTTTCACAAACTGTTGGAACAGCAGTTGCATCTGTGCCGTCTTTTTCATGGATTACACTTGTTTCAGGAAATGTAAGAACAGCGTTTGCACCTGTGCCGTCTTTTTCACAGAATACACTTGTTTCACAAGCTGCTGATACAGCATTTGCACATGTGCCATCTTTGTCACAGATAAAACTTGTTTCAGGAATAATTATTGTTGTTAAACTGTGTGTACCTTTACCATCATTTTCACCCAAATCACTTGTTTCAATAAACGTTTGTGTAACCAAGTCTAGGCTAGGATCTATAGCTGCTGTATTAGAAACGCAATCTTTCAAATCAGCAGTTATGCCAAAGTGTGTGGTGTTCAGATTTTCAGTAACCTCGCTGTCGATTCGCATTTCCAGGTCATATCTATCTGTGGTTGCGGGCAAAGCTATTTCAACAGTTTCTTCAAAGGTGTACAACGTTTCGCCTACTTGGCATTTTACATTATAGACACCAGTGTCATTTGTATGTATCAACATGAGATTAATCCCTGCTGCATATATGCTTTGATCCTTATACCATGTGTAATTAACGTTTTCAGAACCGTTTGTTACTACGCCTAAAACAACTTTGCTTTCATTCATTCCACATATCTCATTAGGTCCATGAAATATATATGCACTGTCTTGTCGAGCGACGTCTTGTGGAAAACTGAGGCCAGACGAAGTTCGCTCCATGTAAACCTTATCATTTACAGCCAGATACGTTACATTATAACCATTTTCAAGAGGGTCGTAATCGTCTATGTCATCAGGAATACCTGATAATTCCCTGCATTGTTTTGTGCTATGACATGTGATAATTGAGGTGTCTCCTGAATATTCTGATGTTTCATTCTTAGTATACTGTACATGCAGTCCTTGTATTGTCTTCCTGTTGGCAAGATAACTCGTTTCACTTGTTACTTCCAGTGGCTTGATTTTATCATCGGTAATGCTTTTCGTCGAAAGATAAACATGGAATTGAGATGAGTACCTTCCTGTTGACTTCAAGAATTCTTGAAATGTACACGGTTGTTAATCTATATTGCAGAAACGTTCAATTTTCTCACCGCTGTAATTAGTTAAATTCACTTCCATATCATTTAAATTTCCAAAGGAATTTCTTCCATTTGGAAAAAATAAACGTTTGCCGACTTCAGTTATTGATTCCACTGACTGAGGCTCCGTTATATCATATTCCATCTTCCAAATGCCCCCACCTCGTCTTGATGTAATTTGTTTAAAGTCACCTTGACAGTGATGCCGCCATCCGATATGTAGCTTGTACATAGTATGACGGCCGCTAGGTTTCTGTTTTCTCTTTTCCTGTTCTGCAGCATCCTAATAAAAAAATAAGTAGTACATGTAGTCCTAAATGAAAAAGTAGTAGTAGTAGTAGTAGTAGTAGAAGTAGTAGAAGCAGTAGCAGTTGTAGTATGAGTAGTAATAGTAGTTGTTGTTGTGTTGTTGTTGTTGTAGTAGTAGTAGTAGTACTAGAAGTAGTAGCGGTAGTAGCGGTAGTCGCGCTAGTAACGGTAGACGGTGGAAGTAGAAGTAGTAGTAGAAGTGGAAGTAGTAGTAGTAGTAGTAGTAGTAGTAGTAGCAGCAACATCAGCAGTAGCAACAGTAGTAGTAGTATATGTAGTAGTAGTTAGAAGCAGCAGCAGCAGTAGTAGTAGTAGTAGTAGTAGTAGTAGCAGCAACAGCAGCAGTAGCAACAGTAGTAGTAGTATATGTAGTAGTAGTTAGCAGCAGCAGCAGCAGTAGTAGTAGTAGTAGTAGTAGTAGTAGAATTGTAGTAGTAGTAGTAGTAGTAGTGGTATTAGTAGTACTAGAAGTGTAGTTGTAGTAGTACTAGTAGTAGAAGTAGTAGTAGTAGCAGAAGCAGTATTATTAGAAGTAGCAGTAGTAGTTGTAGTAGTAGTAGTAGCAGCTGTAGTAGTAGTAGTAGTAGTAAAGGTTATAGTAGTAGTAGAAGTAGAAGCCGCCGCAGTAGTAGTAGTAGTAGAAGCAGTAGTAGTAAAAATAGTAGTAGTTGTAGTATTAGCGGTAGTAGTAGTACTAGTAGTAGTAGAAGAAGTATTAGAAGTAGAAGCCGCAGCAGTAGTAGTAGAAGTAGTAGAAGCAGTAGTAGTAAAAGTAGTAGTAGCGGTAGTAGTATTGGTAGTAGTAGTACTAGTAGTAGTATAAGTAGTAGAAGTAGTAGCAGTAGCAGAGCGATAGCAGCAGCGATAGCAGTAGTAGTAGTATTAGCAGTTGTAGTGAAAAATCCCAAGAAATGGCATATTATATGTGTTATAATAACTTCTATTATAGATCAATTGTATGCAAAGTTCTACAAAACAGAAATTAACAAGATTGCAGTCTGAAGGACAGCTATATTCCCCACCGCCATGTATGAAGTTATATGAAATTCCATCCAGTAGTTTTCAAGTTATGCTCCGGACAAGAAAAAGTAACAAAGGAAAATAACTCAGTAATTAAGCAAATAAGTTATGGTTCTTGTACACTTCACTTCCTCTCATTGAGCTCTACCATTGTATGAAGTTATATCAAATTCCATCCAGTGGTTTTCAAGTTATGAAATATGTTATATATAGTTGCACCGCTTACAAACTTCTGTTTAGATAAGGAGATAGTGCATGTTTCTACCTGACTTTGCCAACGAACGGCATTCATTAAAAGTTGCAGTGTTAACAATTGCTCCGCTTTTTCATCGAAAAATGGAGCTAATAAAGTGGTTTCCAATGAAGAATACCTTGTAATTGTAAGTCGTTCCCCTGCCAGTACCAAGACAAAACTATTTTTAAACATATTTACCATTTTTTCCTTTTCTTTTGGCTCACTTACTTTCTTAGTAGCAGGCACCAGAGCTTTCTTCTTCAGCTTTTTACTACGAGTACGAATATTTTCAATTACTGCTTTAATCCGCTCTCGTCTTTCCTGCAAATTATGAAGTGTATTAGCTGTACATCTGACATTCAACAAGAGTCTGAATTCTGAACGAAACGACCAGTTACATGTATACATAAATTATTATTTTATTACACAACACGCTACTTTCGGTTTCTTCGAAAATATAACAAAAAGAAAGTAAACTATTCGAACTATTAAAGGCGTATGCTACAGACCAGCCATGGTTTTCCTAAAACAACATAGGTAACCGTTGTGCTCCGCATCATAATGCTTTAACCGGACGAGGAAGGTAACAACGAGGACGGTTAGTCCGAGGTTTATTTATCGTAAAGCTTAAAATAGAAAGAAAGGCGCATTTACTAGAAAGCCCGATAACCTATTAAATATATACTATAAGGGCGCATAATCCCCAATGCCCGAAGCTCAATATGCTGTAATAATCCAATTAAAATGGTGTTTAAGCATATCAAATGACTAAATAAGTCAAGTACATAGAGGTATATATCTATTGATAGTATCAATAGTTTCATAGATCTATTACCAGGACTAGAAAGTAACCAAATTATACTCAGTTCACATGAAATAGCATAGTAAACCACTGTAATCCACTTAAGTACAAGGGTACTAACAAAATCTAGGACGAATCAGCAAAATATGAATCACGAACGAAAGGCCGGGGATACGAATATTGCATTCTGGTTACGAAACTGACGAGGACGAAACTATTTTCTTACAAGTAGCAGAATTACAACAAGTACTGCAAATTTAAGTGTAGACTCTTGAAGAAGCATATAAATTTACATCATATTCATATATTAGTGACTACAAAACATAGAAATTCTCACATTTATGGCCTTTTGAAAGCGAACAATCGGAAATTTACCTTCACAAAGAGCGAAAGACCTCGGACAAAAGATTAAACCGCCCCAATACTGTTTCGAAACAATGCTGCTTCTGACGCCCCTACATGTCTACTTTTATCTATCAAAAGGCGGATATAGTAACAAACCTCCCAGAACCTTTTGCCGCCAAAGTTAAACTGCTCTCCCTTTAGCTTTATTTCATTCCTCATCAACTTGATTATGTGTGCATTGTCACACCCTATAGAGGTCCCATCGAAACGAGTTCCACGGGATCTCTATTCGATGAACTTCAACGAATAGTGCTCTCTTTAAAAGGGAGCTCTATTCGTTAAAAACATTTGAAAGCCCAAATACAGCTCATTTTATAGTGGTCACATATGGCTGGGACGTACGTACATAATTTAGCAAGGACGTGTTTATACAGCATTAAGTGTGAAATGAAATAATGGCCGGAACCGTTGACAGTGTTCGTGTTATTATCATATATGTTTTGGATCAAAGGGTTTAGGGGAACAAACGCGGCCTTAGGGACCCAGTCCAAAAACAATTGAGTGCGCAATAATTAAATCTATCTAGTTCCTTACGTAGAGCTTTCTTTACAGGCGCTTCAGGTGAACATATTTACCAGTTATTGAGCAGAACCCGATTTCAAAATCAGCTCACGATGACCTTTGACTCAATGACCCATTTTCAATTAGGACCAAGTGTCATTGAAATCAATACATTATTTCCAGTGAATATGCGACGATTTTAAAGGTAGGTCAATGTGACCTTGACCATTGACCTAGCAACGCTATTCTAGCAACTAATATGGTACTGTATGATGGTGGTCACGCTTCATTGAAATATACTCAGTAGTTTCTGACGACTTGCGGGTTGCGATACCAATAATTTGTTAAAGAAAGGACTGAAGGACGGACGGACGGATGAACCACGGATGAAATGCGATAGTTTAAATTACAAATTTGAAACTGTAAACGGCAACAAACAATGCTGATCTAAGTGGGTTTAAAACCCGATCCAATATTTAGGCTTTTCATTTATAGATATGTCAGATTGAGCTTACACATGTAGAAAAGATTCCCTGTTCCTGAAATGAATATGTTACAGAAAGGCCTAAATTGTGCACTTTGTGACAGAATAAAAACACGGGGAGCTCTATTCGAGGGGAGCTCTATATGGAGTGACAGTGCATACAAGTCAAAGTATTCAGTGAACTTTGAATTCTGCCCAAATAGCGTTGTTGAAAAGGATCCCAAGTGTTCCTTTCTGGTACATTAAAAAAAAAAAAAAACACCATTTGTGCCGGTGTTTTGCATGAACGGTGCCATGCAAACAAAGTGTTTTCGACTCTTCTTTCCGAATTAATTGCAAATTAATAACACACTGTTCGCGGACGTGTGTATATATGTTTTGTTTTCAATTATTTCGCTAATAATACAAGAAAAAACTAAGACAAAATGAACTTACTTCTTCTGAATATTCCTTGTCCGCCATCATGAGATGAGGCATGCATCCCAAACGTAATAAGTCAAAAGTCAAAAGTTAAAAGCCAAAAGTAAACAGTCAAAAGTACCCGTAAGTCGAAACTCAAAAGTGGCCCTCCAAGGCTTCCATACATTTGTTGTATTCTGGTCAAACATTTTGACTTTTTTGTATACTTTGTCACATTTTGTTTTATCTATAACTGGCTAAACTTTAATTTACAAGAAACAAATAGAATAACTGTAAAATACAATTATCCTGTATGCCATATTTAACCGCAACCGAACTGGGAGCAAATCGGAGCGAAACCAGAAAAATCCCGTCAATTTAACCCTTTACTAAACAAGCTATATTAAGACTAATCCACATGAAAATAATCTGATGAAAAATATTGTTATCTAGGCAATAGAAAAAAAACAACATGTTTTCAAATTGTATTGATCTCATTATAGGAAATGAACCATTTGCTCGTTACTAATGTTTCAAATAGCCATCAATTGCAGAGGTGCTAAAAGGCGCTTTTCTGGAGGAAAGACTTAATACATTTCAATATTGTACTAATAATATTTGCACCGCCGTACAACTTTCAACTCATAGATGTGGAAAATGGGGAAGACCTAGATCGTCTGATTATAATCTACACTTTTTTTGCCATTTACGTGTGTTAATTGCGTTTTGACCTTTATTTCTCCAAATGGCTAAGGACTTGTTCAACTGTCATATTTGCGATTATATGACTGATCCTGGTCTACACAGCTTACCATTTCTTAAGGATCGATATGGAACGACGGGGCTATTGTTGGAATCCTTAACTTGCCTCGTTATCATAATCGTTCCCAACTTGAACTTGAGTTCTTTCTATTGAAATGCATGACAACACCACACCTTTGGTGGATAAATATAGGATCTTACACGAGTTGTCGTTTAAGATAAGCTTTTCTTAAACCATCGTCTCCATCAAAATGTTATTAAGGGAGCCTTTGGCGAGCTTAATAATTTTTTATTCTAGACGAGTTTAAGAAAAGCT
>JAULCE010577714.1:0-24753 GCA_032359355.1 Macoma nasuta | reverse complement strand
GCTTTGTGAAACTGGCCCCTGGACTGTTTTGCTTTGCAGTCTTTCCTATCACTGGAATGGTGTAATAAACAAACTTTGTGGTCTTAAAATGGTGTAAAAAATGGTCGTCTAAACCTTAACCCTTTACTCCATACAAACAAATATTGACACCTCTGTAGCACATGATTTTGAAAGCATTGTGAGATATGACTTTGCTCACTAAGAGCAAATGCTTTATTTCTCACAAATTTTTTAAAACTATTAAAAAATGAAATTGTTCTTGCTTTTAGATATTCATCATTTTCACCAGGTTATTTCAGTGTGGATAAGTCTTAAATTAGCATGTGGAGTAAAGGGTTAAAGAAGTGTTTGTGACATTGAAAAGTAACAAACTGTATTCTTATTGCACTTTGCAAACTGTGTAGACCAAAACAGAGGATCTTATCTGGGTATACACTGTTTCTCGCCCAAGAATAGTGTAATAATGTGTCTATACATCTGTGAGAAGTGTAGAGCAGCTTTAGGCTTATCAGAGATGCAGGGTCTCAGTCAGAAGAGCACCACGTTTACAAGAGTAAAACTCAGTTGATATCCTTTGAAAAGACTGACAATTGGCGTCTGCGATATTTTCGTCTATTAACATTTATATATTTATTTAACTTTCTTTGGTAGAAAAAGAACCATCTGAGTGTCATACAGGTTGGAGCTTGATCAGATGCCGAGTCACTCGGGGTTTGATCAAGCTCCAAGCTATTACTACAAATACGTTTTTTACATGTTTTTACGCTACAGTCTTCCAAAAGATATGAGCTTAATGCTTCTATAGTAATGTTCAGCGCCATGTTTGTTTCAGGTTTGTGACGGCACAGGTGACCCCTGTGACGATGTTTGCGGGGGTGGAGGATGCGGCGTCTGCGGGGGACCCAGCTGCCCTAACGGAGCCATCACCAAAGCTGACAACGCCCTCGACCTCGCCATGAAGGCCGAGACCATGCTCAAAGTGAAAGAGGAGAATGCCCAGGAGTTGCACAGTAATGTAAGTACACCTACGGTGGGGGTAACGCTAATCTTTACTAAGTAACACATTGATTGCCGATCATGATTACTACATAAACCGTTGGAGCCAGATCAGACACCGCGTTACTCTGTAGCAGGAATTTACAGGAAAAGAAAATGACCAGATTATTGTCATTTGTTTATTCATTTTTCATAGTGTTTGAGTACCGTTGACATGCCAACGGTAAAGATTAGCATTTCTCCCATTAAACTGGTTGGTGAGTGTGTGAGTGTTTTGGGGTTTTCATCCTGCTCAATTTTATTTATATTTATTTAACTTCCTTGTGTAGAATAAGTACAATCTGAGTGTCTGAGTGTCAAACAGCTTGGTGCTTGATCAGACACTGAGTTACTCGGCATCTGATCAAGCATCAAGCTGTTTGCAAAGGTTAGTACATAACGCTTTTACGTTACAGTCTTTCAAAGGATATGGGGAAAAGGCTTAACAAAAATAGTCCATAATGTTCAAAGGCTTCAGAAAGGCCCCCTGATTTATTCTTATTTCTTCTTACTTTAGGTATCTGCCGCCCATGACATGTCCAAGATGGCACGAATGGAGGCCGAGATGGCCTTCGAGGAGGCCCAGAAGGCCAAGAAGATCTCGGAGGAGACGAGGATCCAGCTGGAAATGCTCCTCACTGAGATCAGCGAATTCATCAGCGGGGCCCGCGCCACGCCCACTGACATCGAGAGGGTGTGTTGACTGTTTGATATTCATAAGATAATGATGATTTAACGACTTCTAGTACTTAAGTTGAGACTTGCTTAAAAATGCAACTGTACACAGCATGGCAGATCATCTGCAATGCAGGATTAGCAGTCTGACCGCCCTACATAATTAGCAAATGATGCAAGCTTCTATTAGACTGCTTGTATAATAACAATGTACGTAACGTCATTATGAATACCATCTGGAGTATTGCACTATATACAGTCAAACCTCGTTAGCTCGATCTCATTGGGACTCTCGAAATTAGCTCGACTTAACCGAAGTTCAAGCTAAACGATATTTCATGACCTAGTGCATATGATGATATTTTGATGATAAACTTGTAAAATACCTTATATCATGTGTTTAATAAAGCAAATTAATCAAAATAGCAAGTAGTATGGCTCCAGATCAGATGCTGAGTAACTTGGCATCTGATCTGTAGCCATACTGCTTGTTATCTGGAATTCAACTTTATCTGTCAGGGACTTTTGTTTCAGTTCGAGTTAAACGGGGTTTCGAGCCAAATGTGCTCGACCCATTGAAGTTCGACTGTAGCAATGTAAAATGTATTTAGTGCTAATAATCGTCGCATTGCAATTTATAATGTAAATAGAATATATCATTTGTGGTCATTCAATATGAAATTAATTAAACTCATAACTTAAGGCTCGTTTTTATCAATTTTAGAAAACTTGTTTAATAAATTCCATATACCATGACCACTTATGCAATATCCTCTATATGTTGACTGCAGATAGCGGAGGAGGTGCTGGCCATGCAGATCTCGCTGGTACCCGAGGAGATCCTGGAGCTGGCCATGAGGATCAACTCGACCATCCAGGGCCTGCAGAACATTGAGGACATCCTTAAGGACACCAAGGACAACCTCACTCTCGCCCAGATGCTCAAGGAGAGGGCTGACAATGCCTCGTAAGTCTACGCCAGTTTTAAGACTTATTCCCAATGAAAAGCGTCTGATGAAGAGGATGAATATTTAAGTGGAAACAAAAATACCAATTTGGAATGGGTTTTGAAAACAGTTTGGAATTGGAGCATTTGCTTATTGTGTGCAAATGCTCCATTTCCCACAATGCTTTTAAAAGCATTCAAATTTGGTGTTTTCCTTTCTCCTAGATAATCATCCTTCTGTGATGTACTTTCATTGTGAATCAGTCTGAAAAAAGCAGATTAGGTGAAGGGTTAAAATGTTGCCTTGTAACAGTCCGAGCAAATGACAGATCGCTGAAGCGCCCAAAGCCGCACCCACTTAAATCAAGGGAGATTACTCTTACATCTCCGACAAGGTAGACGGTCTATGCATACGCCATATTGTCTGCAGGTTCCTACAGACAATATGGCGCCTGTATAGATCGTCTCTGAGATACACTTTTTCCCAGCAGCACCGCTCATCATTTGAAAAATGCATCATAAAACACCATTGCTTACAAAAAAATAATGCTCAAATGTCGGAGAAAATGGCGGACAATATCATCACCGTCATCACATGAATGACGTTAATGAGCGCCGATATCTGATTGGTCAAGTGTTTTGTCGGCGATCCGTCAATTGTGATCTACAGAAATTTTGATCTGCAGCAATTTGAAATATATAATTTGAATAAGGCATGTGGGCATACATGTGAATACTACCGATGGTAGGGAAAATCTACCGTTTTAGGAGTCGTCTATCTGCTTAACAAAAAATTGAATAAATTATCAAAAATATATATATATAATTGGGTAACAGATTGAAAAATGGATTATTTTGAAGTACAAAATGATGATCTTAATGTTGTGGTAGTAAAATCTACCTGACAAAAAGTAAATCTATCTGAGAAATTTCTTAAATCTACGTGTACCTGGGGGCCGTTTCACAAAGCATCTTGGTAAAATCTTAAACTTAAGTGAAAATTTCGAATGCAGATTTCCAATTTATTATCAATTATATTTTTTTTCAAGCATGCAAAGTTTCAATGAAGTATCTTTTTTAAATAAAGAGAAATCTGCTTTTGAAATTTTCACTTAAGTTCAAGATTTTACAAAGAAGCTTTGTGAAACGGCCCCTGCTTCAGAGGCACCAAAGGCGTATTTTCTGAGGAGGACAGGGTAAAGTTTTGACTTTAGACAGACGTCTACTAGTTGGTCTTTACATTTCAACATTCAATATCATCTCAATAATTGCAACGTTTGTCTAAATAATATATTACTGAGACTTCTAAATGTCCATTATCAATCAAGGAACATAAGTTAACCCGAATTTCTTCATAAAATGGATTTCACTTCTTGCTAATCTGATATATTGATAGGACCAATTTGTAATTTTGGTGTTTATTTGTCACATTGTCTTTCATCGTAGTAATATTTCAGATACATTATATGTTTGTAAATATAAAATGTTGTTTCTCGCTCTAGTATTACAATCAGAATCTCGTTTAATCACTAATTACATGTGCTATCTTTAGTCTCGTACATCCGGAACTCAATTTATCAAATTGAAGAATATAAAGGCAAAAAGGATATCACGTGTGTGCGCACGTAACGAACACATGCTTCATTTCCCACGCTTTGTTGATAGTCGTCTGCCACAGAGGCGTACAAATGCGCCTCTATAATAAAAGGTGTTTACCACAAAACGGTAGTCCTATAGTACGGAATAATATCTAGCAGAAAGAACGACATAAATGTCCAATTGTTTTAAAAGCATTACTGAAAATAGCATTTGTTTAGTGTGAGTAACTGCTCCATTTCAGTCACTGTTTTTCAAATATCATCTACTGTGTCAGATTTTTTTATGGAGCAAACGGTTGAACATTGTGTTGTCACAGATCAAGCAACGGTTTATTGACATATGTCATGACACTGAAGTCGATATTCGAGATACATTTTGCAGGGGCTAAAGGACAACATTTTCCTATACATGATAACAACCAACCAATGTATTAGAAGTACAGAATCTAAAATATCTGTCAATTGTACAATTATTAGGCACTCATTTCTCATTCTAAATATAGTTCGTACACTTAGATAAATTGCTTAATCATAGACCGTTATAAATGAGAGATTAATTATCCTAAAGGAACAACTGTGTACATTTTTTGACAGAGAAGAAGATGTCCTATACGTATAAGATTTCCTGATAATATAAGCTATCGTCTTATCTGAAGTGATAACAAATCTCGGCAGTTTTCTCAGATCACATGTATAACTGACATTTTACATACATACATGAACAAGACACCAGCGTAAGTGACGTATATAACAAGAGCACATTAGGCAAATTGATTTGTATCTTTTGTTTACTGATTTACTATCTTCAAATATTCGCGCTTTGTGCAGAACAAACATAATCATTCAGAGAGGCATCGGTGTGAAACATACCATTTTGCGTTTAATGAGGTTATTTTACTGTCAGTATGATTTTAAGCATTGATTATACCAGCTCTTATTGAAATGATTGCAATGCAATATTTGCTAAATTTTGCAATAGCCCAAACGTAGCCCGTTTCGTGTTCTATTTCCCGCGTTTTACGACATCAGTTTAAACAAAGGACATTTTGTTAAGTGTGTTTAGTTGTATACCTTTATTTAAAGTCATCGTTATGTAATAAATATACTATTAGATGAGTGTTTATGCATTGTCATTCGTTTATGAAACTCGTTAACTAAAATCATATGACTCTCACCAAGGCTCGCGTCATATGCTGTTTAGACGACTCACTTTATAAAATTATAATTAATGAACACTCATTTAAGGTCCTTTTAGTGAAATGTCTTGTTATATAAGCTATTTATCTTTTTTTTATTTAACGCCTATCCATATTGCAATGTGTTTGTTGAGTCCTATTATAACGTTTGCTTTCCTACATTATGTTTAAAGTTGTTCATTTAAAAAGAAATATAGAAACTGGCTCGATTATTTCAGTAGCATGGGCACTCAATATTTCGATAACCTCGTATCACAACTATAAATTATGTGATATGATATCTAAATGTTCCAAAATTTCAGTAATTAAAATATATGACTTTTTCAGCTCACAGAGATAGTGAGGGGATTCCAGCTATGCTTCGTTATTTTGTCGAAGTTTGGGGATATTTTTAATAATCCGAGTTTCATAAATACTAACTCGAACTAATAAAAAAGCTTCTAAATTGCGACACGTTTACACAAAGCAAACTCCAATTATTTTGGATCAGATAAGAGTTTCGATTAAAGCAGGAATTCGGTTATACCTTGTTTTAGCCTATGAGGTTCGACTTAACATCTCAAAACAATCACATGAGGCGGTGCAACATAATCAATCATATGGGAAATATGTGTTATATTAATACCGTCTAGGGCAGCTGTTGACGTGTGATTTATAGTGGCACTTTTAGATAACGATATAGCATTAGATATATATGCAATGACCTTATGAGCGACAGTTTATTCAGTCCCAAGTGACAATATCTGTGTATTATAATTTTCTATTATTACAATACAGATAAGTCTCATAATAATAATAGGCTGAAATGAAAACGTGCACCATATGGAAGGTCTTACCAATATCACATTTCAGCTATGTGTAAGTATATCAAGACAGACAAAAGAGATCAATAACATTGTTAGTTCTATATTAGCTTTTTGTCTAGCATAATTTTTTTGGTGACGGTTGAAAACACAACAGTTGAAAAAAATGAACAATTATATCAACAACGTGCTGGAAGATTTTCGAAACAGTGCAAGGCGAAAGCTTGCGGTTTAGTTGGTATAATTGGCATTTTTTGTAAGTCGAATTAAGGTATTACTTAATCAAAATCTTATATGTTAGCAGTATTTTGCTTGTTACAGAATGTAATGTGTGTCCTTTGTATCGGTGATGGAAGTATTTTAGTCAAAGCAAAAGGCACAGTTTTTATAAATCATCCTCTAAGTAAAATAACAGATTTTGCAACATTATAAACAATCTTATTTTTTCTTAAAAACCATTTTAATACATACATCGATGTTACTTAGCGTTTAACATTTCGTCAAAATAAGATAATCCGTTTCTTTAAGGCATTGAATTCTGTGTAGACACGGCCACGTATCAATGATGTGTTGGTGTATATAAATCAATTGGGCAAATGCATATTAAAGGTTTAGTGTTAGTCCCCTTTTCAGCCAGACATGCTGCACGACATATTAATAATGTCCTATGAGGCGGTGGGAGAAAACAATTATCAAGTAAAAGGTATATTTGCGGCACCAACGTTAAGGACTAAAACATGGTCATTCATATACTAAAATCCATATCGATTAATTCTTTTAAAAAAGATGATTAACTTTGGAAAAACAAATGATGTTTGTGTGGTGCTTTGCTTTGAACAACTATCTGTGTTCTATGTGTTACGTTTTTAAAATTGACAATCAAAAATCGTCATGCCTATCTAAGAGAAAGTGTAATACCCCAAAAGTATAAAGCGTCCTTTTTGCAGTTGGTTTTCATGGGGTTACAAAAGATAACTTACTGGTGGTACATTATACACAGGTTCTCCCAGCGTTATATATTTAGGAACCCATTTCATATTATTTTCTGCTTTTCAATTTTTCAAAATTGAACTGCTTAAACACAATTTAAATGTGTAACATTTGTTTTCAATTATGAAAATGCAAAAGAAATAAAATAGTAGAAGAAGAAGAATAGAACGAAGAAGAAGAAAAAGAAGAGGAGGAACACACACAAGATCATAGAAGACGAGGAAGAAACACGGAGAGGAGGGGTACAACAATGACAATGATTTAACCAACAGGGAAAAATGTTTCGCTGTAGACGATCAGAGAATTATTTTAAACCATTCCGTCTTTGGCTTTAATATATAAGTCAGTATATGCCAATCACTAAGTCTTAGTTAAGGAACATCGAATCCAGAGGCAGCTGGTACCAGGTGCTCTTTGTTCGTTTTACCTCAACGTTATCGGAAAGACTGGTACCAGCGACTTTCGACATCAAGCTACCTTAAAAAGAACACTATCAAAAGTTTGGTAGGACTATGAGGGCAGGTATGTGACAGACTTTTTACTTATGTGGCTTTCGGCGCGATTTGCCTAAGCACTGAGCAAATATACTCGTTACCCGCATATCTCAACAAAAAAACAAAACAATTATGAAAACTCAACTGACTCCATAATAGGCAATAAGACTATAAATACTTTTGATTTGCGAATCGAGAACCTAACCACATTTTAAGTGGAATCTGAGGTCCGCTGAAAAAAAGCACCCGACTAAACTTCAATATTCAAGAATTGTTGTAATCAAGTATATCTACATTGTTGCATAAATAGAATTGCTGTTGCCATATCCCTCTACTGCCTTCACAAATAATGCTTTTCTGAAGATAAAGCAACATGGCTATCACTTAATAACAGGCAAAATATAGATATTAAGAAAATGTGATGGAATGTGATGATGGATGAAAATCATGAGACGCCCTATTGCATTTTTTATCATTAGTGTATGTTATAAGTCTGAAATTGTCATGTATACGAGGGTGTTTTATATAAGAATTGACACTAGGTCATTTTCTTGACATTTACATGTACGATTTCTATGTATGATACATCATTGGAAAGATCTAAGATGTATTACACACTGACAACAACACTTCTCTTCATTGTGCACATTATACCACAATGGGGATTAGTCACGATACTGGCCATATTTGCTACTGAATTAATTAAATTTTCATATGGTTTTACTTAGATAAAGGACTATAACTTTGTTGATAGTCGTAATACTGTATTGAAACGTTACATGAGCTAAAAACCAATTATACTGAATATTGAAAATACTTAACAATAAAATCAAAGTTGATTTTGACCTATTTTATCAATTAAAGTATATATACATACACATATTTGAAGGCACTAAACCGTAAACTTTTATATATTTTCTAGTTATTCAAAGAGTTAGAAATTTTCGTCTGGATTACTTACATTTGTTACAATTAGGTTATATTTTAATTTAAAATAAAAATATTTCATAATCAATTATGTTGATAATTCTTAGACTATAACATGTGTAAATGAGTTTTGTTTACTTCGAAAAACAACGCGAAATGTCGTTGCTTTGTTTTGAAATTTTCACATAATAATGGGAAAACATTTGTATTGACATTTGTATTGACCCATAAATGTGTTAATTTTTTTAATGGAACGTACCGATATTGAAAAACGTATTAAATGCATGTTTCCAGTGAATCTTATATGACGTCAGTGTGCCCTAATTTAGATCATTCATAATAAGGAAATTATCATTGTGTAATACATCACTGTATCCGCAAGGAATATATCTTATGATGTATCATACATGAGAATCGTAAATTTCAAGAAAAATGACCTATTGACATTATTTATGGCACACCTCTCGTACATACACTGAGAAAGATTAAATCAAGTTTGATCGCCCTCGATCCAGAATGTTCGACCACTAATACTGCATTGTGAAAAAGTGATTTTCAGTTTTTTAAGAGATAGTGAATCTCATTTTTTCCGTTCTACAGTAAGCATTTATAGACGGGGATTGAATGTCAAATATGTTATTTTAAGATAGAAATGAGACAGCGATCTATCAATAAACTACCAAAATGTGTAATAATGATACCAACCTAGTTCAGGTCATAATCGCACGAAACAATTCAACCTATTTTTTAAAGGAAACGATATTACGGACTTATGTAGCTGTATTGACAAGAAAACGAATTCAGTTCAGAAAAGTTAAACTAAAGGTCAAGATATGCTATTATTCTTTCTCTAAATTCAGTTTGTTAAAACTAAAAAGCTATGACCTTTACGCTGCTTCTGTATATGCCGTTGATTAACCAAATTGGTATATTGATTAAAAGGTAACAGGAACAATGTAATGCATATTAAAAATACTACAATGCAGTTTCTAATAAGCAGTCCAAAAATGGCATGTGAATATATAGTCAACTGCATATATATATAGAAAGCAGTTATCTTGTTTTTGCACTTTTGCACAAAAGTGAAAATGTTTTCCTGCTAAATCATTTTCGGGTTTAGCAACGTTATTTACGGATACCAGAAGAAATCTCCAAAAATAAAGAACTCAGCCGAGAAACCAAAGAGTTCGACAATCGGCTAATAATTTGACAATGTACAATGATAACTTATGTCATATAATTTAGACTTTGATATGACGCTTCATGTGACTAAACGGTAAAGGTCCATGCGGACATTTAGTCTCAAAATGAGAAAGCACTGAGTGGACGCTCTCGCGTAAGCTATTAAGGAGCACACATCGTTGCTCCAACGACGCGTATATACAGTCGACTCTCGTTATGTCAAAGGTAGCGGAACTGTATATATGAGTTGGAATTAATACTAATACAATATTATCCAAAATGTTGATACCTATTCGAAAAGCAAATCATTATGTTTTGGGTCTGCTTTTACTTCAAATAAAGCATAACTTCGGCCTAAAAGATATCGAGAGAGTGCTGTTTTTCAACAGAGACACAATTGTCCACATAGGATATCTCTGGTACCCTGTATTTAATCAGATTCTCTCCCAAATGTGAACCAGGGCTGATGGTGTATATTTCGGGTGCAACCTTCTAGATGCCGTGTACTGTTAAATGCTGCAAACTGGCTTTTGCTAATAATATCTCAGTCGCACTTGTTCTACCGCTATGATACGGCAGCCGTAGGCCTACTCAATCCAGATAAACATGCGGCGGCTGCAGAGGATCTGCAATGACCTCAGGGTCACCCTATGACGGATCCTTATCATCTCCAGGTTGTAGGGGTCACTTTGGATCTAAAGCGCGGAGTTTTAATTTCTAGGTTTGCCGTAACCATGTCGGACTGGCTTTAAATAGCCTTGTGTGCGCCTTTTGGCTATATTCCGTCTGCCTTTATTTTGTCAAAAACCTGCAACCACCACAGGGACGCCCTGGGGCGATCGTGCTCATCACTTTAAAGGCCGTTCTGTAGCCGCGTGTTTTCCGTCTCCACAAATTCAAAATGCGCCGTGTTAGTCTAATATATATGACTGATACTGTATGTGACCGTAGGAATGCTGCAGCGGCAAATTGATATTGGTCGTATATATCATAGATCCCATGGCCGGGGCGGCTCATGTGATTGAGGAATAGCCTTTTCAATGCTAGAGACTCCTCTGGTTATACATGATACATAAATAAATCAGTAGATTTCCTCGGATAATGTAGACTTTATCTCTACATACAATACATGCAAACAGTTTGCGCTGAGCAAATATACTCGTTACCCGCATTTAACTTTTGTTATTACATTGTAAAGACAAGACATCCACCGCATTGCACCAGAACATTAGCAAGTTATTAGGGTCGATAACAACCCATTATGATTGCATTCATGCAAAAGATTCAATGCATCTGGATCCGCGTTTAGAACTATTTATAGTACATACAATACAATGACAGAGATTAAACCTAGATAAATTTAAAAGATGAAAAATCAATGTTGGAAAAAACTGTTTCCTTTTAACGTGAGCTAGGCTCTTTTCAAAATCAACGGACAATTTTGATAAACGTTTCTAAATAACTGCGAATTTTAAGCTATTGGGCGTACATTCATTTCAATATTGTAACATATAAGGATTGGTAAATAAAGACCACAAATAAACTATTGGCTTGCCTGTACTGGTAAATATCCCATTTCATAATAATAACCGTTTTGACTAAATATAGTATTGCATCAAAGTTGATGTTAAAAGCCATCCATTAGTAATAAAGTGAAGTTACAGAGTATACCGTAACATATACATGTATATATAAATTATCGACCATTTTGAGAATTTATCGAAAGTGCACTTAAAATCGGCAAAGCAAATTTGATCAAACATTAATGTGTTCACATTTATTAGTCAGAGAGGCAAATAGTGTAAACCTTGATCCGACTGCTTCTGACGGATACTATTTGGTACGATCTATACTATTCTCTAATGTCTGGGTAACTTCAACCTCAAGATTAAAATAATAACGGCATATACAGTCTTAATACTCGTCGCGAGATTAGACTCAACAATATTGAGTTTTGGAAAAATGGCACGTATTGGGACGTAACACCTTTTTTTTTCAAACCGATAATGGCACGATCATCTTCTACCTCATTTAATTCCATACGAGGTTCTACCTAAATTGCGTCTTATCGTCTGTTCCGCTAATAGTGTACGGCAATGGATGTTGATCTATGTTAACATTGAAATGTAACAAGAAGACTGAACTAGTATCAATTCGACGTAAAACCCTGAACAATTTGAATATGAAGTTTTGCGCAAACCCAAAAATTTCATGCAAGCAAATTTATTATAGGATTATCATCTTATATGAATTTACTAAAACCGCTGGTGCTCAATTTTGTTTGCTTAAAGTTAGAGATGTTAGGTCTCATTTTAATACCTACTTATCATTCTTAAACAGATGTAAATATAGCTCTTAATAGTTATGTATGATGATTTACATTTTGAACAATTATGTTTCGATTTAAATAATACATTTGATTTCCAAACAGTTACGTCTATTAGCAATAATCTAATGTCTATTTAGTTATATTGCATAATAATTAAGCCTTTAATGCTTCATTGACTTTCAAATGAGCGAGCTAAACAGCTTCCGCGTAGTCTTTGGATAGCGTTTAACAATATCGTTGGTTGTATTCTTAAAAGCCGTATGTTGCATATTTCAAAAATGACACATACGTTTTAGAAGAACATCTACAGGTTTCTTCTAAAATCTGCTACATGCAATTTGCCAAAATCATATTTCCGGGCTTTTGACGCACTTCGCCTCAATACCAACGAAACACATTTTTGTTTCAGGAATAGAAACGACCAATTTGCATTTCAACGCGATATTATTATAACGTTCCAGAGACGGCATTGTTTTAAACGCTATAAATGAACTTTGTAATAAATTACTGAAAATGAAGGAAAATATTCTAAAGATACTTTTTAACTTAGTTTAAAAGTTGTTCACCGATATTTGCTCTTTGTAAGATTACAAATACATTTAACATGGTACTGTTGATTATATTGGTAGTTCTACCGTTTGCTTATATCGTAAAAATGGTTTCTGCTTTCTTTATAATTCAATTGAACATGTTTTTTAACCAAAAAACTAAAAGTTTTTATACGTACACTTACTTTCTATCATTCAAAGAGAATTAGACGGGTTGAGGGTATACCTTATACATATTATCATTAATATAACACTCTATTTCAAAAGTATGTTTGTTTCCTTATTGTAATTATTTTGTATAATTAAAGCTTTATGATATGTTTTAGAACAAATTTTATGTAAAATATATTGCATACATTTCAGTAGTTTTTTATAAAACCATCTACAAGACGTAGAGGTTTGATGTTGCCGCCCGAGTTTGGGAGAGTTCGATCAAACATAGATTAAAACAGTTTATCATAGATTTTGTATCAAATGACCATAAACATTTGAACCTCTGCGCATGCGCAAATATTCTTAATTTAATATCATTCCATACCTTGCATCAATTAAGCTAAATCATTGTATTCTAAACATAAGTTTTGACCAATACTAAATGGGCTCACACTAAAACAGTGTGGGTAGCTAATACCTCTTTCGAAAGTACTGTATACACAAATAGATTATGTTTACATTTCCCAACATTGTATTGTAGTGTTTGTGTATTACATGTCTGTTTATGCTCGTAAATCGTCTGCAGACTTCGTCTTCAAGTATATTCAGGTGTTTATATAGAAATAGTGAAACATTTAATTGGTCACCGTCTGTGTCATTAGAAATGAAATATCAATTTCAGTATTATCTTATACCGCATTGGATACGGAGGAAAACGTTAGGAATGCGGCGTACGGTCAAGCAGTATGCAACAAATAGACAGAAAGCAACGTGACTTTGTTCAGCCTTTAGTTCGAGTTCTTTAACACAAATAAACATATTTTAATACTTGTTTTCTTAGCATGACAACTTTATTGTAGCGTATATTTGCCCTTGTTCCGTGTGTCCAATAACCTATTTAAACCGACTTTCAAATGTTTTATATAGCAGTATCACGCACCCGATTTAGTAATGAGAGAGTAAGCATGTTTGTTTACAAATATGAAAATGAGTCCTTCCGACGTGCGGTACAGACTTAAAGAGAGGGGAGAGGTTTTTTTATTTCTTTTAAATCACCTATAACTTATACGTATAGTCCTTACTGTTTGATAAAAGGTATATATCTATAAGCTTAGATCTAAACTACAAAAACAATAAAATTGCACATCTTGCACATTAAATACTTTCACATAAGTTTTTATATTTATATTTGATAGGGTTGTCTGATACCCTTCTGTGTCCTGATTATTTAACTAATGATTTTTATTTTGTTTAAAACTAAATGTTATCATGGACAGATAAACGAAACAAGCTTGAAATCGTGTCACAAGGTCGTTTAAAAAGTATAGTTCCAAGTTAGTTGCTGTTTTGTGTATGGCTATACGATTCTGCATAATGACAGTTCGTACAACTGAAATGATAATATTTTCAAATTACCAGTAACAATGGTATCAATGTTAAGGTAACTTTTGACCCTTAATTATTTCTGCAACTTTAAACATGTTTTTATCGTTGACTTTGTCATTGTTTATTATAATGCGCGATTAACATTCATTTAAATTTATCTATTGTTATTGTCTAACAGACCACACCTAATTATATTACTTAATGGAATACAATTGATGTAATATCAGCTTCCATAAATATTTTCATATTAATAATCTGCATTATGCTGTCAACATAAAATCGTACATAGTGATCTTTCAGAAGAGACCATGTTTTTGCATGACCATACTATTGAAAACAAGAGCGGTCGATTAAGACGTAGAAGGTTTATGGCGTCTGATCAGGGTAACCTTACACTCTTATATATTAACATTAGTATACGCATTTTATAGTAATATTGTAAATAGTTTATACCATGATCACCATGGATTCTTTGCGCACAATTTAGCTTCGGTCAGATAAGTTTACAATACTTAAGTTTACATATATTTGATATGATACAAGTCTAGTACGAAGAAAAGCATGCCAGTAAAAGAAATGCAAATCGATCTTTGTTTTAGTATTGTTTTCATATTAAAAGAGATCTTAACTCGTTTGATTTATCATCACGTTACCAATAAATTTGTTACACAAACTTTTGTTCGCCAAGTTATGTTATGAAAACTTATATAAGTGTTATACCAAGCATTCGGGCATATTATGCAATTCTATTAAAATGTAAAATCGTTGAATATTATAATCAAAAACCATGTATCTTAAACGGAAATAGCAGGTTAATATTTAGCAAACAAAATGTCAAACAAATGGGATGGTCTCAATTTCGCTGTCGTTGTTATGATATCTAGGGCTGTGGACGCATGCGATTATATGCTAGTCTAATGTCGAATCGGCAATCATATGATTTAGTATTTGGCCACCCTGGGAATGTGTTTTTTTTGTCCTACAAACTGGACCATATATAAAGTCACGTTTAAAGCTCATTTTTTGAATACAACTAAATTGGTTTAGACCCGGATCAGACTGCTTATGTGGGAGCAATCCGATCTGGGTCTACATTATCTGCATCACTTGCTGGCCGAAGACCTAGAAAAATTACGGCGACCCTGAATTTTTGTCTTCTGAATATCTATAAAAGTGTTCGAATCGTTTGGAATGTAGTGAAACTGTAGACTGTGTGTCAAACAGCTTCGATCCGGATCCGACCCGAGTAACTCGGCGTTTGAACCGGGACCAAGCTGGTTTATGACATCACGAAGGTCGAGATGGGCGGTAAAAGGATTAGCAAATCTGATTTAAGAAAAGCATAAACTGGTAATCAGATTCATTTACTATCAGTCGACATGCTATGCCACATGAAAATGTGCCTGATTGACACAACCGAAATTGATAAAAGACTGTATTGTTTACCATAGTCGACTGTGGTAATGAAAGAGTTAACAGATAGGATACACCTTGTTTTTACCATTATTCTGTCAATCATAACGCGCGTTATATTTCCATGCAATTTGAATAATAACGAAACACTCTTCTAACACTTCATTACAAGAAAACAAAATAGGGAAAGTAAGTTGCTTACAATTTATATTATGTGAGCGCCAACGTTAAAACCGTGTACTGCAACTAGTTGAAGATAAATAAGAAATATAAATAAAAATCAATGTAGTTATCTACATGGTACATGCTATATGGGGATCATGTGAATAAATTGTGATGTTCTCGTTTTGTATGCTTAAAGCATGTAGAAACATGACCAGCCACTTGATTTCATTGCATCGTCAGGTCAGTTTGTACACTGTTTATCACATCTCGTCTTTTGTTAGTTTGATCATGCAACCGAATTATTTTGTCTAAAGCTCATTTATCCTCAAAATAGCTGCTCGCAAATCTCACAAATGATAGTGTTTAAATGCGTACACAAAACTAAATCGAGTAATTTAATAGTTATCAAAGTATACGTTAGTCCATGTTTGCTGGGGACTACATGAAATAGCCCAAGTGGGCGTAGCCCACGAGGGTTAGTTCATGTAGTCCTCAGCAAACATGGACTAACCATTTTAGCATCTGGATTTGGAGCTCGAGTAAATGCTGATACTCGTAGATCTTCACGATAGTGCAGAAGCAGTCGTAATTAAGAAAAAACACTGGAATATCAGAAATTTTCTAGAAATCCTAAGACGACTTTTTGAACAGATAAATTACTGACAACAACATCCAACTATTCAAGGCTGGCGGAAAAATGAAATAAACAAAATGTGTCACATTAGATCCACAGGGGTACGTTTATCGAAACGCTCATTAGCAGACAAATAAAATGGTCAACATGAGTATTGAAAATTAAGTTGACTTCTTTTTGCATTTATACATCTGTTTTACCACCATAATTTGAATAATCTTGACAGACATGTTATATATTTTGGTAACCAATGTGTTTCTAATGAGGAAAACCGCTAATTGATATTGGATTGGACGAGAGCTCCAAACCAGGTGCTAAGACATTTAAAATGCGAAGAGTAAACATGATGATGTATGGCATTAATGCCTTACCTATTACAAAAAAGTGATATTATTATGATAACGTATCTTTCCCAGAAGGGATTATGTTGGATAAAATTAAGCTGTGCACTAATGTATAGAAGCTTAAAATACATTAGTATGCGCCTTTGCAAACCTGGCCACCTGGACGTCACTCGCTGAAACGTATATTATAATCGTGATACGGTAATTGAAGAGTTATACTTTTGCATATAAACAGGTACCCTGTCAATACAACAGAACCTGTCTAAACGACCACTAACATAAGCGTTATACAGATTTATAATTACAGGCTGTAGCCATTTTCTGTCTGTCATGATGTTTTTCAAGTAGCTTAGAGATCAGTCAGCGACGGAGGCAGCTCATGTGACCGTGGGATTGAGTTTTCAAAAGGAAGTGATATATTAAATTAATAGTGGTGACGAGTTTAAATTGGTTCTGAGTGACAGTAAAAATTATGACAAATTTTCCCTTCAATTTCAAAAATGAATAAGAGAAATAATTCATTAATTATACCTTGTCGTTATCTTCCAGTAATGGTACAAATATGCGTTTAAACTTACTAACGTGCAATTTGCAATAGGTAAATAACCAATACTCGAACAACATGGTAATTATGTGGAACTTATTAAGACTGACGATAATGAAAACAAGGTGATGAAAATGAGTTTCCTTAAGATGCTAAATAATGGTAAACGTCGAACGTTAATTCCATTTAAAAAGAACGTTTGGCAATTCTAAAGTGAGAGTGTAACATGTCAAACTATTTGATTATCAAACGTGATTTACAGGGTACACTAACCATGTGATACTGTGTTCAATATGATACATCAGAGAAGCAAATAACGGAGGTACGGATCATATTTCCCTGGAAGGAGCAGTCTTATCAGGGTATATTGATTGTGTACATGCCCGGCTGAGCGAAGACTTAGACTGATTCGGGTATATCATTTTAAAGTGTTGCCCTATATATAGGAAGTTAGATTCAACGATTTTGAACTCTGGTAAATTGTATTTTCGTAGCTATACAATCTAAATCAAACACCTTGAATAAGATGCAAAAGTATCAAACCATCGGCGAGCCGTTTATCTTTATTTGGTTTCTAAACGGCAACAATGACATTTGTATTGACACATTAACATCAAACTTGTATCCCATCTCTTAATGACGATTGCATCTACTAATCTAATATTTAATGCACAATCTTTAAATACTTTGTGTGTCAAGAAATCGACTTATAAAGTAGTCCGGTTACATATAAGATACTTTAATAAGACAAACAAAATACAGTATGCGAACTTTTACAGACAACAACTCACAGACTCATACCACTTTCACCCACAAATAAACAAACAAGCTACATTACAATCTATACACATAATTTAAATACTAAGTAACTGAATAATTGTCTTAAGTTTAGCACTGTCTCTTAATTTGAAGCACTGGAACTGTCTCTTGATTATTTGTACAGTTTCTGGTTGACGAAAACTAACTAAACTAAACTAGTCTATAACACACAAGGCTGCCACTTAATAATATTGGCACTCAGCCTGTAGCACACAGCTTTATGTTATAGCACCCAGCTCTGGAAAGCACACAACTTTACGTTATAGTATACAGCTCTGGAAAGCACACAGCTTTACGTTATAGCACACAGCTCTTGAAAGCACACAGCCTTACGTTATAGCGCACAGCTCTGGAAAGCACACAGCTTAATGTTCAGTTTGGGAGGCACAAAGCCTCAAGGCACTCAGCCGACAATACCCTACCCTGGCTCTATAACTTAACCCGACCAAACGTATAGTTAATTCCCAAACTGCATAATGGTAATCAACAGCAGACAGGCTTAGCAGACAGTCTCAACAGCAGACGGGCGTAGCAGACCCTGGCATGAGCCTTCAGTAGTAGTGGACTAGCATTGTCATCTTAGAAGGGGCTAACATATGGACGACACAGGGCCACGCCCCACATATCGGGTCACCTAATAAAGGAAGAAACAGTTTAATGAATTTCTTAACCAAACTGTTTCTTTAATTACACTGTTAAAATAGACTTTCAATCCTCCGGGCAAATTTCAAAGCAGTTTTGGACATAAAGGGACCAGGAATAGCTTACAGTCACTTCTACAGCCAAGGTCCCCAGTCACAGGTTTTCGTATGTTTTTACATGTCTGACATCTGCAGAGGTTAACAGCAAAAAGAATGACTAAACCCACTTTGCAGCACACAATGAACAGTGGTGATCTAAAAATAGCTCAACAAAGATGCAACTAGCCAATCAGGTTTATACTGCCCAGAACAGTACCTGTTATGCTTACAGTGTATCTACCTGTCTACCAATAATCATTACTCCTGGGTTTAACCTCACAGATAACCTTAAATCTAGGTCTACATTATATTACCAAAATCTGGGTCTACATGATAAAATATACTACCTGACAGAATACATATTACCAAAGTCTAGTTGTACATGATAAAATCCACTACCTGACATATCCCCGGCCTATGAAAGAAATACCTTTTCTTTTCAACAAATTGTAGACCAAGCTGCCCGACATATCACAATCCCGTAGCCAATCTCGACCACATATTCACAGGTTCGCTGAAATGTAGCCAAATAAAATATGGCTCTCACTACAACATCTACTAGTCAATCCGACTGAGGTAATCCGCTCCTACATTCTCAGCTCCCTTAATTGCAATTATATGAAATCGGTAGGACAGAAGCACAATAGCCCATCTCATGGTGTGGCTATTTTCAACCTTGCTTTTGTTAAGATACAGCAATGGTGCATCATCTGTTTCTAACCTGAATTAAACACCACACAAATACTGTTAAAATTTCTGCACAATCCATACTATTGCCACACATTCTTTCTCTATCAATGCGTAATTGAACTCACGAGGCAAAAGCTTTCTGCTGGCATAAGCAATTGGGAACTTTCCATCTGACCATTCTTGTAACAAAACCGCCCTGATTCCAAATTGAGACGTATCGGTCCTCAAAATGAATTGTTTCTGCAAGTCGGGAAACTGAGGATAGGGGATCTTGTCGAAGCTCTCTTCAGATTCTGAAAGGCATTCTCCTGGGCTTCTTCCAACTGAAGGACATTGGGACAACCCTTCCTAGTCAAATATGTCAATGGGACAGCAATCATAGCGATGTTTGGAATAAACTTCCTGTAATATCCAACTAAACCCAAAAAAGACCTGAGCTGTTTCTTTGTTCTGGGTCTAGGAGCATCCTCTATGCTTTGCATTCAAAGTCTCAGACAATCCTCTCCATCATTGTGACCTAGAAATTCGAGATCAGTGAACCCTACCAGACACTTTGAGGGTCAAGTAGTAAGAGACGCAGACCTTAACCTTTCAAACAATGCTCTGAGAGCTTCTAGATAAGCTATCCATGTAAGCGTAAATATAAAAATGTCATCCAAAAAGTTGTCTTAATCTTTTAGACCATCACGCAGCTTCCTCATCATTCTACTGAACGAACTGGGCGCTGTCACGAGACCAAATGGCATTCGCCGGTACTGCCACAAACCAGACGTAGCTGCAAAACTTATATACTTCTGGCTATTTTCTCTCATGGAAATTTGCCAATACCCTTTACTAAGGTCAATGCTTGTAAAGTACTTAAATTTTAACAGCTTGGAAAATATTTCTTCAGGATCAGGCATAGGTTCTGCATCAAAAATGGTCGCCTGATGATTGACCTTTCTCATGTCTAAACAAAATATGTATGACCTTTCGGGTTTTTTAACCAATACTATGGACGAGCAGAACGCCGAATCTGAGGGCTCTATGATACCCATATATTTCATACTCTGTACCTCTTTTTCAACAACCTCTTTCAATGCATGCGATATTGGATATGGGCGAGATCTGATTGGTTCGTCGGTGGTTAATCATATATCATGTTCTATGAGGTCTGTCTTACCTAGTATGTCTGTAAGAACATCATTGAAATCATTCAACAGTTCTTTCTGCTGAGCACTCTCCTTCTGAGGCAAATCAGGATTTATCGTTACTTGGTCTACATTAACCGTCTGTATTAGGTTTGGGAGTTCAACATTTTCTACCTTCTCACTTGTTAACTCAACATCAGTTTCTTCAAATAACTCTTCTTCAACGATGGCATCACAAACACTTGTTATCATACCCCTCTCTGGGTCTTTGTTGCTTTTTGTTGGAAGCAGAATGAGGACTTTGTCACCTACCTTCACATTCTTTCTCCTGTCCTTCTTGTTGTACTGTACCTTGTACCTCTATTTTGACCTTGCAAGTTCTTGATGGGCTAGACCCAATGTCTGCTCCAGCCTTTCTCTCAAATCTAAGACGTACTGGTACACAGTCCTAACATCGTCACTTTCAAGATATTTTGTCCAGATCTCTCTGAGTATCTCCAATTGCCCCCTCACTTTCTAGCCATAAATCAATTCAAAGGGCGAAAACCCGGTACTGGCCTGCGGATCCTCTCGACACGCAAAAAGAGCTGGAGTGATTTACCTATCCCAGTCTTTCGGCCTCTCCAAACAAAGTTTTTTAATCATGGCCTTAAGCGTTAAATTCATTGTTTCTACCAACCAGTTGCAGGCGAGATGATAAGGGGTGGTAACCAATTGTTTGATTGATAATAATCTGCTTACCTCAGTCATAAGCCCCGGCAAAATCTTGGTACCTCTGTCACTCAACAACTCACGGGGAAAACCTACTCTGCAAAAGATCTGAACTAAAGCCTCGGCAACTTCTTCGTTTTCAATGGTCTTCAAGGGACAAGCTTCAGGGTACCTTGTAGCAAAGTCTACAATAGTCAATATGTAACTATGACCTCTGTCACTGGAAGGTGAAATCGGACCAATCAAGTCGACAGCAACCCGCTAAAATGGTGTGTCTATAATATGCATATCCCCAAGTGGAGCTTTGCATACTTTACCTTTTGGCGATATTCTCTGGCAAATTGCACAATACTGGCAGTACCGTTTAACATCTGCAAGCACATCTGGCTAATGAAATTGCGTCAAAACCTTATCTACACACTTTTTGTATTCAAGATGGCCTGCTAGTAAACCTTCATGACCAAGTGTCATCACATATTCCCTGTAAGGTTTTGGTACAACCAGCTGTTTGACCACATATCTAGAACTTGGTAACTCAAACTTTCTGAACAAGAGTCATTTGAGCGAAAGATACCAGAATGTGTTCAACTTACCAGATTGTTTCTTTTCACCTGTCTTAGCAAGCTCCCACATGGGTGTCAAAGTTTTATCTTTTTCCTGAGCAAGTTTCAGGTCATCTCGGCTTACCGCCTCAATAGGACAAGGTATTTTCAAACTCTGAGTCTTATCTTGTCTTTCTTTCTCTTTCTGGGAACGAGTGTGAACTGCATTTACCTGCACTAAGGTGTCAGACTCTGAAGTCTTGTCCGTCTTTCTATCGGACAAATCACCACTGCTACAACCCCTCACCACTCTTACTTCAACAGTCTGCTTTTCATTTTTGATTTCAGTGCATTGCTTCACAGAAAAATCCAAATTGGCATGATTGTTCTCTCTAATTCCAGACATATTTCCTATAATGAGAGGGTACACAGATCTCTCTACACATAAAGCTTCAGTCTTACCTGAGTAGAACGGACTCTGAATATCAATGAGGGCTTTTGGGAACCTCCTAACTGTTCCGTTTACAAGTACTACTTTATAAGTCGAATTCTTGACATTGTGCGTATGGTTAAAATCTATCGACGCCATTGGTAAACACAAACCTAAAAATGCAGATACTATCCGTTTACAGCTGTATTCTAATGATCTATTTCTATTATGGCATCAACTCGCAATTCAAGATCTTTCGATCAAATATTTTTTTCACGAAATAAATAACACAAACAATTGAAATAAGCTTTTTTTCCAAAGCCCTAATATTCAGAATAAATTTTAATGCAAAACGGTTGAAGTTCCTGATCAGATGACGCCTTCTAGAGCGGCGTCTGATCTGGGACTTCACTATTTTGCAATTTCGACTTGAATCGCAGTGAAAGGATTAAGGCTTTATTTGACAATACACATATATTTATACTTCCTTTTTAATAAGTGTTCGCCCTAATCTTAATACGAAATTGGCATCTTGCCTGAAAATTTAATGCATTAGAATAAATAAACGAAATTATCATGCTCTGGTGATGCCATCTTTTTTATTGTTTCCAACAAATAAGTGTTATTATTCACATGAATTTAAAGAATGAGATTATTTTAGAGTTGAATTAGCCTTTTTATTAAGACTTAAATCATTTTACTATGCATAACATTAACAAGCCAATCCACGATAATATTACAGGAAAGTACAAACGATACGTAAAAAGAAAACTGCCCTATGTACATACATGACAGTCCCTATAATATTGCGATTCAAACAATTTTGTAAAGTTTCAAAATGAGCTTCTTAACAAGTTCGCAAAAAACTTAGATAAGGGTAAACATAAATCATATTGTTTGCTGTAGGTATTTTTTTAACTGCAAGCACGACACCAATGCGCCAGGTATAGTAGATTAGTGTAGAGCCTATTGAAAATGGTCATTTTTAACAAGTTCATTAACACCGATATTAAAATTTAACTTTCGACGCGCAATTTATATCTGTCGGTTGTAACTGGTTTTGGATCAAATATATCAACGAAATAAATAAAGAAATAATTAACCCTTTCGGCTCCGAATTCGACTTAACGCGGCATGGCAAATAGTGCCGTCCCAGATCAGCTACCGCCTCTCTAAGGCGTCGTTTGATCAGTAATTTTGTTTTGAAATATAAATTAGTCTTATAATAGAGGTATCGACCAGTGTAACATTTCTTTTAAAATATTTTGTTTTCTTCTCGTAAAAATATCTGATCTGATATGTGTCGCAGTTTTAAATTTTGCGCCGAAAGGGTTAAATAAAAACAAAGTTTCCAAACCTCTTAAATTCGGAATATACTTTGCTGCAAAAAGTTAAGTATCTGATAAGACGCCGCTTTCTAAGGCAGTATCTGATCAGGGACTTGGCTTTTTTGCAATATCGAGTTGAGTTGCCTATGGCACTGAAAAGGGCTAAATATGAACCACACGACATATTTCACTTGGATATCAAATTCTCATTGACTTCTGAAAGCCAACACAAAATAATTTTAGACATATAATACTATTGTATGAATTTCCAAAATCATTTAGATACAGATCTGTGTATAAAAATGTCACATTAAACAAGACATTACCAAACTAGATGATGTGTTTGCTACCAAGTTTTCAAAGTACACGCACCAGTTAGTTTATTTCAAAATGGTTAGTTCTAACGTCATAGATCTTCTTTATTTGCTTTCAGAGAGAGATTGTTTACACAATATGCCAATTGATAACATATAGGTTTTTATGTATTCAGAAATGCCATTTATAAAAACATTTATCAATAGAAGTGTTTACTCAAACAAGGTAAATACAATTCACTCCTTTGATGTTATACCGTTCAGAAAATGTAATAGAAATGTAATTTATATATAATATCCAGGCGGTTTCAGACTCAAACGGAACAGAAATAATGTAGTGATAAAATCATTAAAGGGCTCTATCTAGACTTCATGTATAACATATTTGATGCATTTGGGAATCATATTCTTCGTTTTGTTCTATGCATGCATGAATCATTTAAACAAATCAGTATATTGCCTCAGATATCGATGAACTTCTTAAATCGTCTTGTTTTAAAGCAGTCTAGTAAAGGTAATTGTATCAGAATGAAGGTTATATTGTTAATTTTTTAAATTCGCATATAACTTTATACAGTCGAACTTCGATGGGTCGAGCACGGTTGGCTCGAAACCCCGTTTAGCTCGAGCTGAAACACAAGTCCCGGAGAGACAAAATTGAGTTCCAAATAGCAAGCAGTATGGCTC
>JAULCE010576603.1:0-16210 GCA_032359355.1 Macoma nasuta | reverse complement strand
TGGCCGAATCCCATTTACGTTTTATGGAAATAAAAAATGTTTAGTAGCGAGCCGAGCGCAGAAAATGTAAGCAGTATGGATCGTTAGCAGACGCCGAGTGACTGTAAGACGAACCAAGCCGTTTGACACTAAGGCAATAGTATCACCAACTTTTACTCAAGCTGAATGACGTTGTTAGTGGTTCAGACGAGAGTTTAGAAGATAACAGTTTGGGCAGCAGTATTAGGTGACCATAACTGGACCATGAAAAATCCATATTCACCTTAATATACTATGATAACATTTGCAAACAGCATGGATCCCAATGAGACGTCGTGGGACACGGCGTCTCATTGTAATCCATGCTGCTTGACATTTTAGCACACTGGTTATAGAGAATATTTTTAAAACCCGGAAAAATCCGGAGATCTCCGGAAATATCCGGAGAAATGGTCGGACTGGCAGTATTAGGGTTAACAAGAAAGCTGTTACAAGGACATCTCGTAAAACAACAACTTTATTAAGAGTGGGTTACATGATTGGGTTAATGCCAATTTTCAAAATGACCTACATACAGTGAAAGTAGCGCTATGTTATGCTATGCTATCTAACGTTGCTCCATAAAAACTTTGAAGAAAGAGCAGACGCCGAGTTACTCTTCGTCTGATTTGACCCCGAATTATTTGAATCATAATAAATGTACTTTCAAACAAGACCAGAGAACTGTTATTTTCTTTCATATTATGTGGATGCTTTTGTAGAAGATGACTTTTCAAAAACACATTGTGGCTCATAATGAGAAAGTTTCCATGTTCCACAATGTGTTAAAGGAAATTAATACTGAATGTTTGATTTATCCTGCTAATAGTTAATAATCCTGTTTATCATTTACTTTCCTAATTGTGAATGAGTCTAAAATAGCATACGGAGTAGAGGGTGTACGGACTAAAATTGTAAAACGAGACACTTCTAGGAAAGATCTTAAACTTGGCACAAACTAGGACAGTTCCCAATCAGACTCCGTGTATGAGAGTAACCATTTGATACATGTATATGGCACGAGAAGTCCGCCTAATTGCCAATTCAAACAACAGGCATGTCAACAACGCTTATAAAGAACATACGGTACATGACGTAAACAGCCCATGGCAAAGTGTAATAAACGTTACATTAATTATTCCGTTGTTTTCATATTGGGACGGTGCATCCGGGTTCTCTAGCAACATTTTTACAGTAGGGGGATCGCTATTAATTACCATCTAAAGCATTAGACCCTCGGCACTGATAATCCTCAAAAAACATTTTGGAGTCAGACCAGACGCCGATTTAATCGGCGTCTGAGCTGACTCCAGACCGTTTGACAGTCATAGAAATGAGTTCTTCAAACATGATCAGAAACCTGTACGCTTTACGTTTATATTCTTTTTGTTTGGCGGTTAAACGATAATGAATTACTTTAATCCTAGTATAAAGTATTGCCACATAAATCCGGTTTCACTGGTTCTCACAGGATTTCCCCGATTCTAAAGATAAGATTTTTTATGACTCGAGTTTTATAAGGAAGTTGTACATAAAGCTGCTCTAAATAATATATGGCTTGATGGCGAGGATTTTAATTGAACGAGATATCTCATTGGACGATATATCGGGATATCCTCATCCAAACAAAACGAAATTAAACATAGGAAATGGAGAATTTGCTCGTCACGAACAAGTGCACGTTTCAATAGTCGTCTACTACAAAGGATACGAAATGCGCTTAAATGCAATGAAGGGTTACATTCAGTTTTGAAGGGTCATGTCATTGAAAGGTCAAAACAAACAACAAGATACATGACCTGTTATTTGTTTTCTTATATCAACTAGCTACCGCCGGAATGTACTAAATAAACTGAATAAAATCTTTTATTGGGAATCATAGTCAGAGCTGTAGCTTACGCCAATTATACGAAACATGCTCTTGTTTTAATTTCATTAAGTTTTGGAATATTTGAAAACCTTAGGAATGTCCCGTTTCCCCTAAAGAGCGTTATGAATACGGACACAATGTATACTTATAAGGAAGTTGTACATAAAGCTGCTCTAAATAAAACATGTCTTGATGGCGAGGATTTTAATTAAACGAGATATCTCATTGGACGATATATCGGGATATCCTCATCCAAACAAAACGAAATTAAACATTTTAGATTTATATTAAGGACAGACTCCAGTTCAAAGGATGAATATCTAGAAAAAAGATGCCATTTTTTTAAAAAGTTTTCAAAACATATTAGGAAATGGAGAATTTGCTCGTCACGAACAAGTGCACGTTTCAATAGTCGTCTGCTACAAAGGATACGAAATGCAATGAAGGGTTACATTCAGTTTGAAGCTGTATTTCTCATAGCATGTATCACATTTTTCATGTGCTTAAGGCAGTGAATGAGATCATGAAATAAAAAAATGATAGGTCATGGATATTTCTCGTGTTGACCTGTCAATGAAATGACTATTTTTATCATCGACATACATATGTTTTTTGGCCTAAATTAAATAAAATATTTAAATCATACTATACTTGATATATAATCTACTTCAATTGATTTTATAGAATGCAAATATCTATGAAAACAGAAATTGTAAGAACAAATATCTGCTCTTCATTTTTGAGCTGATAAATCTACTCTTTGTAAATTCTATATGGCAGTTAACAAGTTATTGGCACTCTTCATCGGAAATAAGTGCGGGACACATGCTTTTTTGATTATATGTATGGATATGTAGGCCTTTAAATAATATTTGATTATATAAAGCTTGGTCAAAATCTACAACATAGGCCCTACTGTTAGGGTTATTGTAAAAACGTTATTCACGTTATGCAGAAAAGCAATGTAAGTCAGATCGCAGTCAGTAATACTGTACCAATTTTGATATGCATACATATGAATATTTGTCTCAAAACACCTCTTTCACAGTTATATATGCAAATTGCAAGTAAAGTTTGATATGATTTAGATATTCTATTTTAAAATTTGGTGATTTTTTGGTGTTCGGCCAATAATTTGGCCGATGATGAAAAGGGTCATGTCATTGACAGATCAAAACAAACAACAAGATCCATGACCTGTTATTTGTATTCTTATATCAACTAGCTACCGCCGGAATGTACTAAATAAACTGAAGAAAATCTTTTATTGGGAATCATAATCAGAGCTGTAGCATACGTCAATTATACGAAACATGCTCTTGTTTTAATTTCTTTAATTTTTGGAATATTTGAAAACCTTAGGAATGCCCCGTTTCCCCCTAAAGAGCTTTATGAATACGGACCCAATGTATACATGGTGTTTGACCACACACTGGCGTTGTCAGGACAACCAGAAGTATAGTCAAACCTGCATTTAACGACTATTCAAAATGAGGCATGTGTGGTCTTCAAGACATGAAGTCGCTTAACGCAGAATGAAAGTGATGCAGACAGCTCCCAAAAGAGCTTTCTGCATTACTTTCGTTTTGCTTTAAGCGACCACCTGGCATTAACAGTCGCTATGATACCTTATTTGATGGCCATCCAAGCTAGGTTTGATGGTATGTCGCATGTGACAGGACAATATTGCCGGTGACAGCCACAGGTACTGAGGGCATAGTTTACCATGCGTCATCTGTGTTGAAGGTGTTAAGTATGCGTGGTCGTTTCATCACGAATCTATAAATCAATCCAATTAGGTACACCGATCACGAAGTACATGTAAAGTAATTTGTCTTATTCCGTAATTCACAAAAATAGTCATGGTGAGTTTTTTGCAAACAGCTCGGATCAGGATCAAACGCCTAGTGAATCGGCGTTTGATCCGTGCCCAAGCTGCTTGACACTCAGCCAAAGATTTCTAAAAAAATGTTTCGGAATCGGACCACGTTAAAAGAAGCAGCAAATGAAAGTTTAAGAATAATATAATTTTCGCAGTGGGGGAAGGATTAACAATGGAAATGCATCGGCACATTATATACGATAGTTGATTTTGCAACTGGGTTCCGATTTTCACGAATGACATACATATGCCGCGTACGCACTCATGCCTTCACCCTTGCGACTCTACCCACTGTGGATACTTAAGAAATATACGCCTTATCGCTGCAGTTCATCGACAAATGAACTGCAACGAGTCGCGTGCAAAGTACGTAAGCCCCGAAGGAGTTTACGTTAACTTTGCACGTGACCTGTTGCAGTTCATATTCCGATGAACTGCAGCGGAAAGGCGTTTATTTCTTATATTTATATTATCATTTATATTATTTCTACTCACATCAAAAGAATAATAGTCGATTTATTGGATTATCTTATAAGAATTCCCAATTGCATCTTATTAACACGACATTCGCGTCCGTATTTCGGAAGAGCGAATAAGGTATCTTACGTGTAGAGTGAGCGTAGGCCAAAACCGGTCCAAACCAGTTTCCAAATGACATTGGGAAATGTACATCAAAATTTCCAATTGGTCTATATAGGGACGTTGCATAGGGAATGTAAATACTGTACATTACCTCCGGATATACAGCATCGTCTGGACGCGGCGCCCGAACACAAGCCGGAATGGTAGCTTCCGGAACAGCTAATGCTTTCTTCCTGGCACGTGCCTTGTTGCGCATGGCACGGCGCATCCGAACCTGAGCGAGAAAAAGTTTAGAGGCACGTGCGTAATGTTTAACCGTCACATGTGCATAATTTCGCATACGCACTGTTTAAAACTTAATGTTTCAATTCAACAAATAAGAGAGAGTTAGAGAGGTTGAGAGTGAAAGGGAGAAAAAGACGTATGTTCTCTTTTATGCCAAAACGGGTTTCAAGGTTTCCGAGACAAAATGGCACGTGCGTCTTGGTATACGCCTGTTCTATTCAATGCACAGGCTCGGTAAGAGTTGGAGCACGTAAACTTCTGTTCAAACTAAAGATTTATAAGTTTTAAGAAGTTTCATATAACATTTATAGATATGTACCAAATTCGTATCTATATTATTAGATTTAAAGATGTATACATATTATTTACAAGATTTATAATATTCGTTTTGTCAATATGAAGCACCCGGAAAGTCCAATCAATAAGAATATTACAATCAAAAAATGTTAGGGCTGTATGATTTGATTTCCAGTGTTACCCGTTTTGTGAAAATTCCTCTTATAGTGATGCATTCAAAATACAACTAGGCCAATCTTATTGTTTAAAACTAACCTTCTTATACTCGTACGCAGTTCTTGCAGTGTGGTAAAGTTTAAAGGACTACTAATCATTTTGAGTTGCACACTTGTACATCTGATTTGATGCCGTAATGTTAACGCGATTGCTGCTGCATCCGGTCTGTTCTTTAATTACCTTCACTTCACTAGTACATTTTCTATACTGCTTTAAAGCAGCATTTTTTCTTCATCTGTGAATATTTGACATTTGATGTCGTCAAGATAAGCTGGACTGTTTCTTCTGAACGTTGAGTAAACAAAACATGTATTATTGATAGGTATGTTCTATGTACATCTAACGTTTTCCTTTTTCGTTTTCAATGCACACTTTGTAGATTTAGACCATTCAATTGATTACTTTTAGAAGTGACAATCTTAGCGAGTGTCTCGCCATTCCAAAGCTACCAGCGTACCTCCTGATAGTCCAAAGGAGTTATTGAAAGGTGTCCTTCGAAAATGCCTTGCATATCACAGTAAAGTATATAATAAACCATTGTATTGAAACGCATTGGCTGTGAAATAACAAATATATTCATCTACAATATTTTTTTCTACGTCTTCGGCAGTCACAGAACACTGTTTTGATTAGCTTCTAACATCGTCCGAGCTGATGTTAAGGCTATCGTGTTAAAAGTGTTGTGTTCAGTCAGAGAGGTAAACAGTGTATGTTCCATCACGAGCAGTCCGATAAGGACTACAAGATTTGCCTATGCATAGGTGACCGAAGAGAAATACTGGAAATTTCTATAACACCGTATAAATAATCTAAGACCTTAATTGTTAGTCATATCGACGGAACTTTAAATAACCTGCAATGTGTAGAAAACAATCGACTACGTGTTCAGACAATGATTGTATATGCCAGCTCGCTTGTAATTTATTACATGCTTTATAAAGATGCAGAATGTAGCTGTCAGCTTATATGAACAAACGAATAAGCATTGCTAGTATAGCTTACAGCGAACGATAATCTTAATTGAATTTCCTATCCTTTGTATCGTCGTCGACGGAATTACAAAGTCTCATCTTGATATATACTATTCGAATATGACAAATCATGATTGTCGAATGATGGCGTGTTCAATACAGTTAAAGAAATGGGCCTCGTCACGCGAAAAGGGGCACTTGGACATAGCAAACAGTGTAGCTGACGTGGCGGCTGGTCAGGATCTGCACTATTTGCAATCCTTGAGGCAACAAATTCTACCTTTAAATAGATACAAATGGTAAATTTCGTGACTAGATGCTGGAATAATAGCGCTAAAAAAGCTGAATCAGCTCTTTTGATATATGTCTGAGTGCCTCTTTTCGCATGACGTTGCCCATGCATTGGCACAAATGCTATTGTCTGAATATCATTTTTAAAATACAAAAATATCCACATCATTTGCTGCTGATAGAATATACACAAAGCTTAGTAAAGTCTTAACCGAGATATTGTTTAAATATGAATATGACCATACATCTACTTTAATAAATAAACTATAGTTGATTGAATAAGAACATGATAACGCTATATTTCAAGTTGAACACACTTGAATAATTGACGCAATTGACTATGTGTAATTGTAATTGCTCTTTGCTCTTACAACATTCCACCAAACAATGAGTTAGTCATCATATTAAGTAAATGTACTATTGTGCGGCGGTATAAGTTTTCATAGTTGAATTTGTTTTTACAAATCCTTATCTACTGGTAAAAATGACCTAAAGCTCCGCGTTTTATGTAACAAAAAAGGGAAAACAGCTAATGTTTCCTAGGAAAATGTATCAGTGATTTAATCAGATTAAACACCTTTACGTATGTAAAGTGCTTTTTTGTACACATGGCAAGGTCACAGAGTAACACTATACGATGATCAACTAGTTTTTCAAACATGCTTGTACATGAACTTTGTCCGTTATTAAAATGAAGGTTATTTGAAAACTAATGCTGAAACCTATCGATTCGTTTAATTTAATTAAGATTCAAATTCAATTGACCCTCGTTGTGTCGAAGATTGCTTAACTGTGTTTTTTTCTCATAAAATTAGAATTTAACTTCGGGGAATTCGTTATAATAAAGATGGTCCTCAACATCTGAATAAATCCACGCAACAATTATACTCTGATTAACATTTTAGTTTAAAAAAAGCAGGAATTGGATTGAAAATAGATCTACATAACAAAGTTTGACAATGCATGCACCATAAAGAGGTTGTGTATTGTTATTGTCTTACGTATCTAAAATACGTATGCGTCATTTGTCCATGGTTGCTTATGTTGTGTTCGTTTTAATATTTAAACCGAAACTATGTCTGTTCTTTATTTTGGATTTAGGATTGTCTAGTATTCATCCATGTATTATATCTATCTGAATTAGCAGTACAAATGTTCTTGCAACACTGATTCTGAAATATGTTGGTTGACAAAATCATTTCAACATATTTATCGAGATGAGTATGCAAGGTTTATGTGTATTGATTTTGGTCAAAATCTATAAATAATAAAAAATATAGGCAAACGTAATTCGCATGTTGTCGATAAACAGTGTACATGGTCAGATAACAGAAAGTAATTACCTTATTCGATACATGCTTTCTTCTCAAACAAATTGATTTGGCCAAAGTACCAACCTTTTTTTCCGGTTTTGAGATGCTCATGTTAGTAAAAGGTAAACAAAAATAAGATCGAAATAAATTCAATAATTGGTAAAAAAAGGGCAAATAGTAGCAAAACAACCATAACTAGTTTTAAATAGGAATGTCCGACTGATTGTAGGAATGCCAACATTAATTTTCTCATTTCAATGACGAACACTAATGTAAGGTACTCGCCAATTATTTAATCACTTTTTTGGATCAATTATAGATAATCAACCTTCCAGCTACTTCAGGTTCTACTATTTTATGATAATAATATTAATCAGAGATCGTCTTTAAATACTCAACTGCCACTTTCGCTAAATGCAGATTACGTGGATAGAAATATGGTAGGCGTTCTTAAGAGCAATATAAATAACTTGGAATAACGACGCTAACGTGCTTTTGAATGAAATTGACTATAGGAATAATGCATATTGTCATACATGTAAGTAGTTATATCTGATAGTTCACACATTTTACAGACGTTGGTTTATTTTTGCTGTCTTGTTTTAGGTTTTTCTAAAGCAATTTATTGCTGTTTATTGTAAGATAAATAACTATATATTTAATGTAAAATGTCTGGCGTGGGCAATCATTTTACCGAACATGTAAAGATATATTGCATGACTTTCTCATTTAATCTAAATCCGACAATATTACAACAGTGTCGCAACACGCGATTTGATTACAGCAGTAGATCTTTGAACAACAAATAGGTATTCTCAAATTGTCTAGACTACATCAAATCGTCGCCTGTTTGTTCTGTATATTACTTCATCTTTTGTGTTGACACTCATTATATATGTACTTGTGTACTCCCTGTATGAATAGTGCGGATATTACACCGACTGTAACTCACGGATTTTGATCCGTAATTGTCTGGAATGATCATCTGCGAATATTTGACCAAGGTATTACAGCCCATCGCTAAACAAATTAATGTTCCCATGGTATTTGTGAAACTACACGCAATAACTCCTTAAAAAACAAGTGTCCAAATACTGCTTCCTAAATAAGTTTACATGACTGTCACCCCAGTCGTCACTTGAACATTTTTTATTTAACGAGGAGTTGGCAATATTTCGTATCTTGTGTTGATATCTACACTACTTTTCCGAAAAACAGGAAATACGCGCGCGTATCTATAAGTTGCATAACAGGGATGCTTATTGCAATTTTAAGGCTTTATCAAATATCCGTGACGATCGTGTTGTATCATTTTCTGTGAAAAAGCAAAGCGTAGCATCACTGTTACAAACTATCGCACTGCCTATGATAACATAATCCCGATAAATAGCTATACGGTTTGATGATTATTACGTTACGTACACTTCCAGAGATTCAAAAAAGTACATAAATATTGAATCTCGAGACAGAGTAAAAATGGGCAAAGACATTTCATGCGATTCCATACATCCTCTTTCTTTCGAAGCATTCAAACGTTTGTTTATACTTGCTGCTGGGAACATATTTTATTCATCTACGTCACATACGAAAATGATATTTAGTTTATATCAGACTCTCCCTTGAATTAATAACGGCGAAGTTCAAACTTAATCTATAATTGAGAATAAATATTGTCGTTAACATAAGTTGACAAAGGAAAATGACAGAAAAACAATTTCACCAGCCAATGATATCAAATAACTGTGATAGCATTGCTCATGTTAAGCTTTGAACGTGAACAGATTTGCCATGACAACTTGGAAGGGATGATATAAGATTAACAATTTATTCAAGCGAAGACGGTTTGGATGGATTTTCCAGTATAAGTGATCAGCAACATACGCCAATTATTAAGAGTCGATAGTGCCTGCGACTCGCCGCTGATTTATCTAACTGACCGCACATATTTCTATGGAAGTATGTAACCCTGATTATTGTATTCCTATCGACATAAGAGGGGATAACGGCAAACTAACGTATAGAGGTTCATGTAATGTCCTTAGTTTGCAAACTGTGAACTATATTGTTCAGCGTGCTTATACAATTTTGGTTTAAATACTATACCCTTTAAATCATTTGATATAAAGAGGAAACTTGCCCATATGCATTAAAACAACATGTGACCCCATTTTAAACTAGATCAATGTTTAATACCCGTGTTGAGTGCCTTATTATAATCAGACGTTAATCGATGAGTTCATTATGAAATATTGACCCTTCGCCATTAAAACTTGTTTTATTAACTCTTTAACCGCCAAAGTCGCCTAAATGCGCCGTTGAAAATAGTGCAGTCCCAGATTAGACGCCGCCTTATAAGTATTAACAGTTTCGGATTATACAACAAATATCTAATCGTCTCTGTGATTTATTCCGCTAGAATATTTTATTTGAAAATAGTCCCAACCGACAATTTTAAATATTGCGCCGAAAGAGTTAAACAAACGGATATCATCTAGTGCACGACATACTTTGACAGCAAGTTGTTTATTTAAGGTTTCAGCCAAACCGTTACAAATGCATGGAAATATAATCAGTTATGTCAGATTAATAAAGATAAGATCTAATGATAAAATACTAAACTAAACTTTTAATCTAGGATCTAATCTAACGACAGCCATTTGTATTTCATTGGAGGTGTTCAACTCTTTCCTCTAATGTTTGATGTGTATGGAACTCATTCGAGAAAATGGAAAATTTGGTGGTAAAGAGCAACTAATCCATTTGCTATAACGTTTTCAATACTCATCAGTTACAGATGCGCTAGAATGCGCTTCTGTGGAGGACAGGGTTAAAAAGGACACACAAGACAGCAAAAGTATCAGGTATCAATTTATAATCAAACCTTAGCCTGCAGCGAACAGTTTCGTTCTCTCAAGATGCCGTTTTTCTTCATGTTAAAATAACTTCCAAATTTCCTTCCATTTGATGAGCATATTGTCACAATGTCAAACAGCTTGAATGGGAATCAGATTCCGAATAAATTGAAGCTGTCCGAACACTTACCATAGTCGTAACTTACAGGCTTAGTGTTCCGCAATTATGTTTCTATCTGCAATTCTAACAATTAAGCAAGCTTTGGTTCAGTTGTGTGTTTTAATTGCTAGGGATTTAAATCTCAGTTGGACATTTTTTCATTCTATTCCAATTGCGATTCAATAGGATTAGAATTTATTTCCTCTTTTATAAACATAAACACAATTCACACGCATTCCAACGAGTCGTCAATCAAATATTTAAAACGAGTTCGATGTTGCATACTTAGGTTGTCTTCTGTTTTAAGAGACATGACAAAAAAGTCTTCAACAGACGCCTTAATGATGCAATAGAAAATATGTCTGAACCCCTCCACAGGATGGGGAGCCCACGTGACTTTGGGAAGCGAGCACACGTTCGATACTTGCGAATTTTAATATGATTTTTCCGTTAATTTTGACCGATATAAACGAAACAAAGTGCAAATAATACGGAGAAATAAAAGCGCAAATGGCATGTATCGTTACTTTTTGTGAGTAGAGTAGATATTGGAGAATATTTCCAACCAGTTTGCAAATGTTGTGATATGAGTCTGGTTTCGTTCGCACTTTTTATTCAAAACCTGAAATACATTTGATTAGAAATATTCTCCAAATATTTACACAATTTACAAAACGTAGAGATACTCGCTTTTTTGTGCCTTACATTCAGCCTTTTGTGTACGTTGTTTCATTTAAATCGGCCAGTAGTTACGGAATAATATAAAACCTCTTCTGAATCGGGCCGATGTTTTCCAAAAAGCGAGTGAACACGCAACCAAACAGTCGCGTGGGTTCCCAACCCTGCTCCAGCAGGTTTCCCTATATTTTGCATGCATCCATATACTAACCCTTCACCTGCTACGAAAATAGTCGTCTGCTGAAAATGTCGTCTGCTTCATGTTTTAATATCGTCCGATTTTCTTAATATTAAGTGAACCTATCGTCTGAGTGTCAAATAGCTTGGAGCCAGATTAGACGCCGAGTTACTAATCACCTTAGTTGCGACTAGCAGGCTAAGGGCTATTATACATGCAAAACAAGAACAACTTAGTGCAGTCAAGAAAGCTATTTATGTGTTGATGAAATGCTCTTGGTATGGCTTGTGTACCCCCCGAAGCCATTAAAATATTCCTGGTGTGCTATCTTTACATGTATTTACTATCTGTTTCAGTAATGTCAATATTCCAACTGCTTCGGTGAAATGTTTAAATACAATACAAAAAGCTGGGTCTGACGTGGATAAAATCCATTTTCATATAGGGTCCTTTTTTAGCATCAGCAGTGCATAGCTTGTATTGTTATATATTGACTTGTAGACTTCTCCCTTTTTCAGAATAATATACTTCACAACAGCAGGTGTTAAGTGCTCTGTGGCGGCCGTAAAACGTCGACCCGTACTTCATTCTCAGTGCTGGTATACTTGCTGGTCCTTCGAGATCATGAATTTCAACATTTTAAGTTTTGAAAATTGAGTACCGCTTAAGCCGGTGCTAGGGGGCGTTAGTAGTGTTGCATCTTAACTTACTGCTCATGAACAGACTCAATTCAACCGAGTCTGCAATTTTTCTCTATATGAATTTACTTTCGTGCTTTTGAAGGATCTCCCTTTTTTAGAATTAGTTACTGGGCAGAAACTTATGATATTATTGTTGACGAGCAGAATGGGTTTAGACAGTAACAAAACACTGTAGAATAGGTGTGTTCAAATCCCAACATCATTGAGTCGAGAAAGTTATTGAAACGTTTTATCTACTGCGCTTTCTTTGATTTAAAAAAGCATACGACTTCATAAACAGTGACGGCTGTAAATTCGTTGTATGCCTGTGTTTCTTTATGTGTAACAGTAAATTATTTCTACACCGATTGGTTGGATGTTGAATCTGGTTTACGCCATGGTTGTATCTATCTCTTCTTATATTCATTTTCTATCAATGCGTATATTTCAAATCCTTAAATATAGGCGTCCAATGCGGAAATGAAGTGTGTATTTTGTATACGCGGATGGTATTGTATTACTAGCTGAAACATATCGAGATCAACCGTGCTAATTAAAATATGTTTGCATTTGGTTTTGCACTACTGACATTAGTATTACCGGAAATGCCGGGTCGTTTATTTCCGTCCTCCGTCCGTTACAAAAAACAGGGAGTTTAATTTTTGCGATGATAATCCCAGAGTAGTCTATAGGATTAAGTACTAGCCCATTCACTACCTATCCCGAACCATAGTGTAATAAACAGCGATCCAACCTATTGGAAATGCGGTCAATAATTGTGCCAAAAGTCAGGTTAATCTGTACAGCTCGAAAATGACTCAGACGAAATACTGCGCATGTGCAAACAAAATGCTTCCGATAGCGAAAGTGTATGGTTGAGCTTTACACTATTCGCACATAGTGCTAGAAGAGGTTTAGGTCTAATTAAAAATAAGTGTAAAGTATCGACGGAGTCCCTTGTAATGTATTAACACATATTTATGAAGCTATTGTTTTGCCTATTGATAGCTATAGTACATCAGCTCGGGGCATACAATCTTATGCATGTATAAATGCAATGCAATATCGGGGTAATCATATGTTTTTTATCGGGGAGGGGTCGGTACACACCACAATTTGCTGTCGTCGGAGAAAAGAAGGGACCCAAATGCCAAACAGTGGAAATATGTCTGTTTATATTGGGACAGACTATTTGATACAAGTAACGTTTGAATTAATAAGAAAATTGAATTATGGGCCAACATTTGTCCAGTAAATAATGTAACATATGGTTTCACTCTGTAAAGCATATACCTGATTCATTTAACTTTGGTCAGTTTAATGACATAGGCGTCAATATTCCTAAATAGTCATTACAGTTTTGTTTTAAAAAAGAGCTCTTCATAATTAGTTTTGTATAAATTGACAACGCTCTATTAACATTGCAACATTACTATCAGGACGTTTAGGCAATACACAACGTACGAACTGCCTATTCAATGCGATTTCTATACCGAACAATGATTTAAAGTAAGTATACCTCCACGTTATTGAGCAGCGTTTAATAAATTGCATTGTGGGATAGCCTCATTACAGAAAAAGCGATCACTTGACGTAAACGTCCTATCTCTGGCAAAGGTGGAGAAGATAGCCACGTTATATGGGATTGTCATTGTTACAATGATTTGAGAGAAACTTTGTTTAGTAGCGAATGTATTCTGGAGGATTATTTGTGAACTATTCGAAGAGAGAAGCACTAGTATGTTGTTAACTTATCGAGATATAATAAGGACATGTGAACAAATGCCTTAACATTCTACAAGGGATAGTTTATATCTCTTGTTTTCATTGTTTTATATCTCTTTTTTGTACCTGACGAATACAGTCTTCTTAAGAAGGTGTATATCAGATCTGATTTTGGGTAATATTTTCTATCCAACGAACTTTTCATTCAAATGAAGGGTTACGTTTAGATGATTTAAAGAGGCTGTAGATATCTTAAGGTCTGAAATGTATAGAGTAAACTATCTTCTTTATTTGTACATGTATAAAAACATTAAAGTCTCTTGTTAACATGATTTCTTTTAACTGAAAATGACTAAAGCAGAACATTTTAAACGTTGTGCTAAGCTTATTTTATTACTTTGTTGCTTCATTTGAAAAACACTTGGTTCCACTTATAATAATACTCTTTTACTTATTAGTATTTTTAACGAAACCTTCAGCGAATGTTATTGGCTCAATTGTTAACGATATATTTTGATAAATTGTCACGGGTGGATTATGTTCGCGATTTCAGAACGGTTTTGACGATAACAATAAAATGCACGTGCCAATCTTGAGTTTGCGTGAAACGAAATTATACAATGTAAATTCTAATTTTCTATCGATTCACACAAACAAAATTCACAAAATGGGACGTCTGGCATTACTAGAAAAGGTGTCGCCGTCGGGCTGATTAACGCAGAGGTGACACATTTTACCATATTGTACATTTTTTACACTTCTGAAAAAGATACGACACTCGTAAACTAAGTGCACTGACATTCATGCTTGATAATACGCGATAGATTAACACGCTTTACACTTTTAATTATAAAATAAATAAATATATATATAGTACAATGTGTTTAATTGACACGTTTTTCAGCTTTTGTGACCTCGGCGTTCATCAGTCCGACATCATTCCCCTTTTCTTAACGACTGCCGTCCAATTTTGTGTTTTTGGGTGTATGAATTGATAGAGTATCAGAATTTACATTGTGTAGTTTTGTTATCCGCTAACTCACCGACCTGTGAAAACGTAAAAAAAGATATAAACATTCAGTTATAAGTTACACAAAGTTTATAACGATATTAAGACTTATTGCACATACTAAAGTTTTTTCATTATATTTTTGTCTTGCATGATATGTCTACTTTAGTGTAAAGTATCTTTATGTTTTATGTTTATTTAGAATTAAGCCTTATCCCGATACTTTATACTGTGGTTTGATTTGTGATAACATGAAGCTTAGGTTGATTTGAAACTGAATCGGGGTAGACTCAGAGAAAAAGTAACATAATACAGATTAAGTAGAATATCAACACGCAGCGGTAAGGGGTTTGTTAAAGTTTCAAAACATTGTCAATTGGACACATACGCATACAGTAATGAACAGCCGAGTCGCAACGCAGGTGGTTAAACCAACATTAGTATAGGATTTTACAGATCAATGCCAGTGATATATACAACTAAAGTATTGCAATTTAGTTTTGCATTGTCATGTACACTATGATTTTAGAATAATAAGCCGGTATGAATGCTGAAATATGATACACCAGATGTGCAGAAGCACTGAAAAATTAGGTAGTAGACATTAACGTTAGTTTTGTTTCCTTCTCTCGAATAATCATTGTTGAATTCATTTTATTCAAGTATCATTGCTCGCTGAAATACTAGTAAAAATAATAATGCAAAACATGGATCTTACATGCATGCTATATTAATGAAATAACGCAAATTAACTAATAACTATAGTTGACTTTCAAAGTCAAGTGTCTCTTAGACATGTTAGGTTTGTCTTGGGTTTGGAATAACCTTGATATTGATGTGGAATATTTTCCTCAGCGGATAAAGGATCAATACACCCGGAATTGGTAGACACCTGTTCAAATAATGTTTAAATTAGTTAAGTTATAAATACATATGCATATACATATGAATTAAAACTTTATCTTTATATTTGATTTCAGCTGATCTGGGTTTGTTTTTTATATATTCAACAATGTTCTATTATTTCAATGATGACACTATTATCTTAACTCAGACACAGCCATACGTAATTTAGAGGGATGACCTTTGTCATTTTGTCATGTCTAACAGTGTTGACATAATGTGGCAGTTACTGTACTATTGTCTCTTAACCCTTCGCCTGCTACGAAAATTGTCGTCTGCTAAAAATGTCGTCTGCTTCAT
>JAULCE010575492.1:0-16218 GCA_032359355.1 Macoma nasuta | reverse complement strand
AAATCAATTAAATGCCATTTGTCATAATGGCAGATACATGTCGTTTAACGAACACAGACGACTTCTTCAAAAAACACGTAACTACCAATTTACCAAAATTACAGATACGAGGTTTTGGCAGAACACCGACATATTGCAAGCTACGGCGAATCATCAACAATCAGTGTTGATCCTGATAAGTTGTCAAGTTACCAGACGTCTCATTAAAATCCGATTTTTTTTAAATGTTCGTTTAACTTAAGATAAATTGGTAAATGCGAAAATTATAGAAGACGTGCACTAATGAAAAAAGGTATATTGACAAAGAGCATATTGACATGTTGAAACTATATTAAGCAAGTTTGGTTTCTTATAAAGGTGAATGGTGTTACAATATTAAAAACGGATTGATATATTGTAGTGCTCATTTATATATTGCTGTAGTCGTGCCATATAAATGTATATCCATTTCATATTTGATATAAATGAACAAATACCTTGCTCTTTTGGTTCGATATGCTTACGTTTATACTTAATATATTGTTAAATGATTCTATATATTTCTATTTGGACCTAAGCAAACATGTTTTCATATCGTACATTGTTATATTGTACCTAAATATTGATACTACGGTACTATATAAGCATGTTTTTGTTTTGTGTGTTGCGAATGTATATATTGCTAAAATGGTTCATCATGACCATCTTTCATACTAAATATTAAATTTGTATATTATATAGTGCAAACAATTTAAGTAAAACATTGCGAATGTGACTCCATATAAAAACAAATACTTTGTTGTTGAAAATATCATCATTTCATTTAAGGAATTTAAAGTTTGAGTCTATTTACTGCCATTGTGGTTACATTATATGCAAACGGCCATTTAGACAGCAAATGATTTCTCTACATACGCTTTCGGCGCCAAATTAAAACTGTGGTTTGCGACACGTTCCAGATAAGGTATTTTTAAGAAAGGAAAAACACATATGTTTTTATAAAATGTAACACTGCCGATACCTCTTTAAGTAATTTTATATATATAGCAAAAAGTTAAGTCCCTGATAAGTCGCCGCCTTGGAAAGGCAACTGATCTGAGACTGCATTTTTTGCCAGTGCGCATTTACAATCACACACTAGCCAATTTACTTTTTCATTTCTGAGTCAAAAAGGGCAAGTTACCCTTAAATATATGAATTAAGCTTCAAGGGCAGACATATCAGGCTTCGTAAATGATGATTTATTACTTTCAGAGCCCTGGATAAGGTACGAATTGCACATACTAAAATACACATTTCTTAACCAAAACCTGTTAAAACCATTCATTCATCTAGGAATAAGTTGATTCTAATGAATGGTCGCAACATCAGGTCAGATTGAAAAATAGCGAAACATATTGGAAAATATTAAGATATGTACGCTTATCTGGAGCTCAGTTTTGAACCGATTTGTATGACCTTTTTATTCGTATCCGAACAGGTAGCACGGTAAAACTGCCATCTTAATTAGTTACTTAGCACTATATATTACCTAAAGATCTAATTATTGGTCTTGGCTTTGTTTTGACGTGTCAAAGCTAAAAAGGGGCTATTTTCATTAGTTATAAATACCAATATAACAATATTACGACGCACTTCATGTTTGGTGATCAACCCTTTTACAGTTGGCCATCACGCTTCCCTCTTTGTTTGAACGAAAGGAAGGTCACAATACTCTATGAAGACTTCTTTGAAAGCCGGAAACTGAAGGAGTATGTCGCTTTTTTGTTTTTTTTGTGCTCGTTTAGTCGTGCCCTTGATGGCTGCTCTACAGTTACTCTTACTTCTGACAAATCATTGAGTACATTTGATGATTGTTGAAAACGGTCTATGTTTTTTATAATCCTATGTTTTACATATATTTTGCAACTGGATTTGCCATCACTGATGTTGTGGAGCAGTCGAACGGGGATATCGTTTATTTACACTGTACGTCTGATGGGGTGATGATGGGATAAGAGGGTGGTTGGGCGCCCCTAGACCTGTTTAAACCCGCAGTAGCGTGTTTGCAACTGACCGTTCCAAGGCGGTACTCCTATCTTCACCCTAGATTTATGTCTGTTTTTGTCCATAAGTGTCTTCTATATGTGGCGTATGTTTTGGGCTCCCATGTATGTGTGTGCGCGCGTTTGTGTGTGAATGTGCTTGTTTCTGTGCTGTTCGGGTAGCTGTTTGTTTTGTATGTGGTGTGTCCTGCAAGACCTGAGAAGAAGCAACAACAGTAGTAGAAGTAGTTGTCTGATTCATTTGTTTGCGTCTGTTGGTCATAGATCTTAAACCATTGCATTAAATGTTACATAAAAATTGAGATCAGTCACAGTTTCTCTGTAACTGGTCATGGTACAAACACTATACATAAGCAGGTATGTCTCATAAAGTGTTATACGACCATAATGGTTAAACTATCAGTAGATAATGCTTGTTAAAACAGGTGATGGACTTTTGATTAATCCTCGTATCACCTTGTAAAAGCACCCCACTGGGGAGGGGGCATGGTGGTGGGTGACTTATTCCCAAGCTATATTTACAGATGAGTGGCTTTTTGTGAAAGAGTGTCTTCTTCGTCAAGCTAGGCTGATACCATGAACATGAACAATGAACGTTTGCAAACAGCTTGGGGTTTGATCAGACGCCGAGTAATTTGGCGTCTGATCAAGCTCCAAGCCGTTTGAAACCCAGATTATACTTTTTCTACCAAAAAAGGTATTGCAGACGAAAATATGGCAGACGACAATTCTCGGTCTTGCAATGGGTATAAAAGTGTTGTTTTCCCTTTGGTCACTGTTATCTGATCGGCTGTTTCGCTGCCAATGTCGCCAAATGACACAATTGCAAATAGTGTCTTGAAACAGTTGCGTCTGATCAGGGACTTCACTTTTTGCCGTATAAATAAGTCATAAATGTACAGTTACTCCTAAATTAAATGTTTTTTCCTTTTCGTAAAAATATCTGATCCGAGACCAATTGCGATCGACAGTGTTAAATTTGACGCCGAAAGTGTCAAACCCATACAATGCTAATGGTCACTATGGTAACAAAAAAGGGCATGGATCTGAGCAGCTTGTCAGTCAGTCAAACTAGTAAAGGAAATTTAGTAGTTACAAAAAAGCAATTGACATATAAAGAAGCTGACAATTCTATAAGGTCAGCATGATGAGGTTCGAAACAGTTTATATTCAATATTGCACTAAACAGTAAAGAATCAGGTATCTGCTAATGCTTTATTCATTAAATAAATTATACAAGATTAGCTGTTACTTCGTTGGGGCATTTGTAATACATCATATCAATTTGTATTTTAAATCAGATTTCTACCAATAGATATTTTAAAATGAGATAAAAGCCTGTGTTTTCAGATTTAAAGGGTATTAGATAAAACGAAACATTGTACAAAAATCATTTTATGATTTTGGCCTGTCAGTGGGACTATGAACCATTGGCCTGTTTTGTCGTCTAATGAATATTGCCTGCTTGGATCTTTTACATCTACCCGCAAAAGACAGGATAATGTTTAACATCCCTTCTGAGAGTAAATTAAAAAAAACAATTTGTTTTTGTTTGATGTTTATATGTATAGCCAGGATCGTATGTTAGGTCCAAAGACCTAACCCATTAACGCCCCATGCCAAAGAAGCTTTGAGTGGAAAGGTTAATTTAAATACAACAAAATCATACAGTACTGTGTTATGACCAATCAAATCTAGGGACCAATAAATAGGGACTGCCTTTACTAAGAGTTTCAATAAACAATAGTTGATAGGGCACTGTACCCCACTAGTTCTCTAGTGAGAAGCACCACAGGGTTCCCCATTCATTAAACTAGGCCTTTTAGGAAGAAAATGTCACATTTTAAAATATTTTGAACATTCAGTAGGAAATGGAGAATGATCTTATAGTGAGCAAATGCTCTTATTCACACAATGATTTCAAATAAGTTCATACGCAGGAGCGTCAGAGGGCTTAACTATGGAGGAAATGGTTAATATAAGTTTAGTTTTTTCTCACTCTGAACACCATGTAAAATCAGCATTTTAAATCCTTTCTTACACGAGAATATTTGAAACTAATGCACAAACTAATAATCTGATAAAATTTTACGCTAAAGTGAAATGCCATTTCTTGAATTGTATTGAAATCGATGTAGTAATTGTAGCATATGCTCGTCACAAGCAAATACCCCATTTCCTAAGATTATTTCAATATTATTCAAAAGAGGCCCTTTTTTTGTCTAGATATTCGTCTTTTTTTTCAACAGATTATTTCCTCGTAGATAAGTCTAAATATAGCGTGTGAAGAAAAGTGTTAAACACAGATATATGACATGTTTAATCAAGTTAAGTTATGTAATCAAATATTTTAACGAAACAATAAACTTTAGCTCTTCCGAAACCCTAAAATTCCGATTTTTTTGCAAACAAGTAAAGTCTCTTACTGAATGTTCAAACAATGAAATGAAAGAATTGATTGAACAGATACAGTTTTATTCAACGCTATCTAGCTCATTTAACTCTTTACCCCATGCTGTTATTAGACTCATCCACCAGGAAATCATCTGGAGTAATAGAGGGATATACCTTTCATCGCAAAAGCCGACTAAACGCATTATTGAAAAATATGAAGTCTAAGATCAGACGACGCCTTTGGATATGGGAGTATTTCAAATTTTAGGATTTCCAAAGTTTATTCAGTATTTGTTTTATTTCGTTAAAATATTTTATCTTCGACCAGTTATAACCAGTTTTTTTGGTGGCGAAAGGGTTAATAAATGTTCTTATTCGCTCTCACTCTGAACACCATGTAAAAATACTACTAACAGTATAATTTTCTCATTTGAGCACGGATCAAATAAAAATACAAATTTGGTTTACAGGTTGCACATTATAAAACAATGAAGTCCACGATAAATATAGATATATTTTTAGTAATTACATACAGCATAGACCCATATCATCAACATGGTTAAATTAGATAATTTACGGTTAAGGGTCTATACTGTTAGTGAAACGATATTTTTGGTTTTTAATGAACTATCGGTTTTTCATCATCTCAAGTTTGAGTATGTAACCAAAGTGGTATGCTTATTATTAAAAATATATATATTAAAAAATATATATTTTTGGATATGGTAAGTAGTTCAATATCCCAAGCTTACAAAGGATAATGTGTTATACCTAGCCTATGATGCACATGTACTCCTCGGCTATCTTCTGCGAATATGACGTACTTTTCCTAACTTGCCGGAAAGGGCCGAGTAGTTACGATTGATATATCCGATTATAAATTTTACCGACTACTTCAGGCGCGCCACACTGTCAGTGGCACTGTCGGATTAAAAATTACAAACAGCTTGACTCCACATCACACGTTAAGTAGTTCAGTTCTAGATTTGGATCCAAACTGATCACTCGGTTGATAATCTTTCAACAAGCAAAGCAATTAAAATGAAATAGACGATATTTTTAGGACATGGGCTAGATCCAGATAAAGGAGAGAATCGGATGAGCAACTTAAGAACCCGTTCACCTTTTTAGGGAGGAGAAACAGACCCTCTTGTGATCACGAGGAGAAAATCTGTGTGAGCCAAAGTACTCTTAATTTAAACAAGCGTATGAAAAGTAGTTCTGATTCAATGACTGATTTGAATGAGACAATTGTTGACCCGTACTTTCACATTGAGTGTTACATTTTTCATAAAAAATGTGAATTTGTTTGCCTTTGCATTTGCTTCTTTCAATATCGCATGTGCGTTGGTTGTATGGAACCTAACTGTTTGATATGCCAGACATATACTTACGCGCCTCGCTGCTAAGGTTAGAGATTCGTGGGAAGAACATAGAAATGTTAACAAAGTAATCATGTCAATCCAGTTCTCAAGCTTTCACTTTAGAGGCGGGTGTCGCGCTCTGTTGGACATTTCCCGAGGTCATGCTTTCTCTCACAGCGCCATGTACCTTTTCAGCACTCTCTTAAAAGCTAATCCACATACCTCTTATCGTGCGTATCATTTAGCATTGCGTACGTCGGAGTGGCGAGTGGCCTAGTGTATAATTGAGTAAACTTTCCCGTATCCCACTTAACGTTACTAATGAAAATAGCGAACGGTTCTTGTGACGTGGTATCTGATCCTGATCCAGACTGATTGACACTCAGCAAACCGTTCACCATCCTTCAAAGCAATTTGGATAGCCATGACGAAAACTTATAGTAAAGTTTTAGCAGACATCATTTTTTTCACAGCAGATACAAGTAAAGGGTTAATAGCCACCGGCAGGCTAGTGAGCTCACGAAAATACCATAGCAACTCTCAAGTATTGTTTTTGTAATGAAACAGTCATTTAGTAGGATTTGCTTTTAGGGTCTTTTTTAAATGAAATGCTGTACTATTTCCGAGAGAAGTTGGTTTCTGAATTAACCAAACAGTGTTAACTGCTTTAAGTGTTATTCATGGAGAGTTAGTTTAACAGTTGTGTAACTGACTCGCTATCACAGAAAATGTTGTCTGCTTACTATTTCGTCAGTGTTAATTTTTATACAAATATCTTTACCACTGAACGAATAATCACGACTGTAAAGCAGTTTAGATAGTAGACACATATAAATCCAGCAGTTCTGCAAAGGAATATTATTGTTTTATATCAAAGTTACGGTTGGAATTCTTTTGGAGAAAGTGCATGGATAATCTACTCTTTGAAAGACCGACACTTGTCGTCTGCGATAATTTCGTCTGCATTTTTGTCGTCTGCTCATAATAACTATACATATATCTATTTAACTTTCTTTTGGTAAAATAAATACAATATGAGTGTCAAAAAGCTTGGAGCTTGATCAGACTCCGAGTTACTCGGCGTCTGATTAATCTCCAAGCTGTTTGCATAGGTTGCAACAATTAAGTTTTTTTTACTCTACAGTTTTCCAAAGGATAAACAGGAAAAAAACTTTCTTTCCCTAAATTAAACCCCCTAGACATATCGGCCCATATGCTTTTCCAGAATATTAAAACCAATCTAAAATCAGTGTTACAAGTATAACGTATTCATTGGTAATAAAAGAATATCTTTAATTAAAGCTTATCCACATTTAAAACAATATTTTATTTTAAAAATGAAAATGTATTTTTCAATTGACATTTACTTTTATGTCACAGATACATTTTGTACATGTTTTATCATTTATATAGCAAAACAAATGGAAATAAATCCAAAATGTCATGTTTCTTCTTAGCTAAACTATTCAATGAATAATCGGTGATCGCCCTTTCATTGCCGTTGTCAAAAAATAACCTACAACATACCTCTTACATTATTGAAGGTATTTTAATGAAGTAGCATTTGATGACATGTTGGGCAATTAAAGTCAAGTGATAAATAACTAAACTTTTCAATACTGTTTGAAGCATCACTCCTACAGTAATGTACCGGTAGTTTGTTCCCACACAACCCTTTTCACCTTCCATTCAGTACCTTCGGTCCTTTGATTGAATTGTATTGAATTTATTGTATGAATTTGAGCATTTGCTCGTATCAAGAAAATGATCAATTTTCTACGTTTTCAAAAGCCATCAGTAACAGAGGCGCTTAAAGCGCTTTTATGGAAGAAAGTGTAAACACGCTACTTCATTTGCTGATTTAGGACTCATCCACATTGAAAGCATCTAATAAAAGGATGAGTATCTAAAGGAAGGTAAATGCCAATTTTTAATTGTCTTAAAATTATTCTGGAAAATGGAGCATTAGATTTAGCTCATTATAAGCAAATGCTCCATTTCCAACACTATTACAAATGTCTTGTTTCTACAGAGGCATCAAAATGCTTCTCTTAGTCGTAATGGGTCAATTATGACTTGAAATGAATAAGAAATAATTGGAGAAACACCATGTGGTAGATTTGTCCTGATAAAAACTGCTGCTCCATACATGAGTACAGTGTAAATAATTTATTTTCATAGGATGTTTTGTAACTAAACCGATACACTTTTCAAGAAACAAGCAATACACCAATGGTATGCTGTTTGATAAGAATATGGTTTGGAATTCAGTGTTTGCATAATTGATTTTATTTACCCTTCTCATATAACTATTTTAATAAAAAAAATAGTGTGTTACAGCAATTTGGATCCTGATTTGAATGAATTGTGTGCATTCTGGTCTGATAAGTTTTTGCTCTAAATATACATAAATATATAAAGTTTTTGCTCTAGATATACATCTAAAAAAATGTTAGTGCACTGACAGGTTACTCTCAGTTTTCTTCCATGACACTGCCAGTTAACTCTCAGTGCACGGCCAATTTAGTCTCAGTTAACTGTCAGTGCACTGCCAGTTTACTCTCAGTGCATTGCCAGATTAGACTAAATTAACTGCCAATGCACTGTCCGTTTACTCTCAGTGCACTGCCAGTTTATTATCAGTTAACTCCCAGTGCACTTTGTGTAAAGTTTAACTTAAACAGTACTGTATATCAAAACTGACGTTATCTAATATTTTGACATTTTAAAAACAACAATGACGTCACGTGAGATTAGCCGCACGGCGACGTCATAAGAGGTCGCGCCAAATCCCCGACATACTGTCGTCACAAAAGGTAATAAAATAAAAAATACTCTAAGTACAAAATGATTTCTGATTGGTCGAAAACGGCATGTATACTTCATTTTAAAGGAAACGATAAAAAGCAATATAATACAACCGTTTTTTTTAAATAGCTCTAAACTAATAGTCAAATATTTCATAAAACAAGGCAGATATATCTGGATCTGGATCAATCGCCAACATCGAAATATAAATTTCAAACCTTTTGTCGTCCTTGTTAAAAGTATATTTCTTCAAGCGATCTAGGATCTAAATCATTCATTGCAGGAATACAAATTGGACATTAAAAACTCAAAAAAGAAAAAGATGGAGGTTCTTGCGAATCGAATCTGGTGACTCGGCTTACAAGTAGAAGAGACGGTCTTGCAGGACATACCACATACAAAACAAACAGCCACCCGAACAGCACAGAAACAAGTACTTTCCCAGCACATTCACAAACGCACGCACACACATACACATACACATACACGCGAGCCAAAACACACGCTACATATAGAATATAGAACATAAACAAAAACAGACATAAATCTAGGGTGAAGATAGGCGTACCGCCTTGGAACGGTCAGTGGAAAACATTATATAGACCGTTCTTGGAAGAGATCTGTGCTGCAGATTATCAGCATCTAGTCCCCTTTGTTTATTCCGTAGAGATGCAGAGTGGCGAGTCTGCTAATTCAATATGTCTCGCGTCTCTTCCTGAGCTTGTCGTCCCACCGTGTGTCGGACTCTATGACACACAGGTTGATGTCTTCGAACGAGTGATTGGTAAGTCTGAAGTGCTCTGCGACTGGAGATCTGTTGAATTTTCTTGTTTTCCAGTCAGATCCGTGCAAGTGTATGCGATTGTTTAGTGGCAGTTTTGTTTCCCCTATATACTGTTTTTTGCATACCTTGCATGTCATTAGGCAAATTAGATTGCTGGCTTTGCAATTGTTATTACCTGAAATTGATGAGATGGATCCATTCGAGTTTGTGAAAGTATAAGCAGGACTCATCATATGACATGTTTGGCATCTCGGTGCATTGCACGGGCCGCACGAACCAGACGGAGCGGGTTCACCATTAGATCTCTTTCAAGAACGGTCTATATAATTTTGTTCTGACGCAAACTCGGTTTTTTGGTGTCCGGGTAAAAAATCGCTACATAATGCTCCAATCGCAACTACACGGCCATTTCCGACAGGCTCGTGATTTTCTCAGAAGAAAACCGAGGAGTTCCGATTGGTTATGCACATAGATTTCTACGCGGACACTTGAAAAGCCTTAGTGCGCTTATCAGTTCAAACAATGCATTCCCTTGATAAAGACGTTAAAAGTCGAAAACGTTCGGGAAATAACTTAATATTTCTATTTTTAAGCACTGTAGGAACAAGATTCTATCTCAACCATATAAATACTTCATCTTGTTCGTCGCATCAAAGTTCTACTTTGACCCGGTGCTCAGAAAATGAATTTGTTGGTGTCTTTATATATTTCTCACATCTATATATAATTATAATATACTTTATTATATGAGACCTTGGTGCAAGACGAAATATTTGTAATAGTGTTTCTAAGTTAACTATAGAAACTTCCTATCATACGAAAACAAATATCGGATGTTTTTATTCTTTTGATATTAAACGTCAGCCTCCATGTGTAAACTCAAAACAAAGCTTTTCTTCCAACCCTTACATTCCAGCACACATGACTCCCGTTAATCCCATTTAACATCAATTTTTAACATCAAATGCTACTAACCACAAATTGTCCAATAATCTCTCTCCATTCATCTCCTCAAAACAAACTATACAAACAGGCAACAAATATAAACATTCAAGCGAATTCATAATGCGATGACACACTTTATAATTATTCACGACTGTTATTGTTCTGTAACTGTCAGCTTATACCATGATAATAGCTTTGCAAATTAAAATTCTTGACTTCTTGCCATATCGTTATTCCATTCAATGGTCGAAGTATCTAATGTCATTCCTCCACGCTGTTCAGCCTACTCGAAAACATCGTCTGCCATATGTAATATTTCGATTTTATTGATGATGAAATAATTGTGCGAACTGATTGGGCGAGCAGTTTTTGTTTCGACGCTATGCGCGTACATTTACATTTCTCAGAGCGAATATCTGTATGTGTACCGTTATGTTAAAAGCTGCTAAAACTACACACATTGCAACCGTCGAACCATGAATTGAATTTTACATCAAAGGCCTGAAGGATAACCCGTGTATTCATAAGTATAGGAGTTTGAATGGAAAATGGATTGGGTTGGGGCTTCTATTGGTGCGTTTGGATTCTGCCATCGGAAACATGCAGCATTTTATAATGTGTTTTGGCACACCCACGAACCATACATGTAGTCCTCGAACATATGTCTTAACTGTCGACTCCAATGCATTTGATTCAGTGTCCACATATCTTTGCTAACGTCACTATGGTCACTAAATAGCTATATTTCCGAGCTTTTGCATCTCATAATATTATTTTGTTGGCTGTCAGATATTCAAATCTCAGACACTTCACCCCCGGTGACACGTCATTTGAAATCCAGTTGTGTATTCATGTAAAGTTTAGACTGCATTATGACGAGTCATCATGAAATTAACTGGGCAGAGCGTAGCGAAGTCATTTTATTTTAATGATGACTCGTCATTTGCAGTTCAACCGATTTTAACCGCTATATACCTTTTTCGATAAGCATGCATTGATCATGTTTAACTGTAAATATGCACAGCTCAGGCAAGGAAATTTACCCATGCAGTCGGGAGTTTGTTTTCCTTTACCACTTAAACCAAATGAACACAAACAAAATGCATATCACATGCCAAATAATCAAAGTTTCCCATAACAATGTAAACATTTTTTTACATTCTGCGTGTCAAACAGTTTGGAGCCGATTCAGACGTCCAGTCACTAGGCGTCTGATCTGCCTCCACGCCTTGGGCAAATGTCATTAATATATTGAAGTCATTTCGTTTCAATGGTTAAGAAATATGTATCCCAACTGTACATGTAGACCGTCCCTCTGCCTTTAAACTATTGCAACGGCACAACCGTCGGTCTTGTGAACAGTGCTATATCATTTGAGCTATGCTTTCAAAGGAAAATGACGGATAACGCTGAAAGCTGGGGGTGATTTAGACGAGGAAACCTTGGATCTTGTAGATGGATGATCACCAACACAGCTGATCCCAATTCCTACGCTAACTTTGTTTGGGTCCAGAACTGATGAGCCTAATCAAATATCTCGCTAACCCAGATAGAATGTTACTATGGAATGCCGGTTGTGACATGCCACTTGCCAATTGCCACTTGCCAATTGCCAATTGGATATTTCACGTAAGCGGTCTTGGTAAACACCGCTAAGACACGCAAGGACACGCAAAGACACCTCAAAGTCGGTGGAAAGCTATTCTTAAGCAATGAATTTGGGTAGGGCAACGTATAAAATGCACAAAAACATCCCCTCACATCATTATTGGCTGTTTAAAGCCTATGTTTCATGAACTAATTACAAAAAATATATCGGTAATGGAATAGCGAAGAGAACGTTACGGTGGCGTGAGAATAGCTTTTTCGTAAATATCAATGTAGTCCCAACTCAGCCCATTGATACGTTGCGGACACTTATTTGTAAGCGAAATTAATTTCTTCAGCGATAAGTGTGGGGTTAAGCGCACATTTTCTGCAATTCATCACGCCGTTAACTCAACGATTTACCAAGACCACACGTAAGAGCGATTCTAACATGACATGTACACCTACCAATTCCCGCAAAACACGGGGCCCTGCGATAAAACGAAATGGAAGCAAATCATTCATTTTGCTATAAATGTGGGATCCGACATTCCAGAAAAAGTGGAAGCGAAATAAAGAACTGTTACCATTTTTGCCCGCATTGTGAGGAGAATATAACAACTGTCAACTGGCAACTGGCAATTGGCAATTGGCAACTGGCAACTGGCAACTGGCAATTGGCAACTGGCATGTCACAACCGGCATTCCATACAAAACACTGAAGAATCAGGAGAAACACCTTCCAATGAAAAGTATCTGATCAGACGCCATAATGCCAAACCAACGGCTTATCTAGGTATCCACTATTGACAATTTATCTCGTTAGGCGACTGATATACATGTAAACCCCTTCACTGCGCATGCGCAATATTTCGTCTGCGCATTATCAAACTTCACAGATTAACTTAATTTCTGACAAAAATATTGACCGAGTGTTAACAGCTTGAATCTGGATGAGACACTGAGTTACTCGGCGTCTCAGCCAGATTTAAGCTGTCTGCACGTAACACTATTTTTCGGGTAAAGCAGTGAAGGGGTTTGATATACAAAAGGTACGTACCTGACAAATCAGCCATGATTGCAAAACTTCGAGTTCAGAAATATCCACTGTGAGAAAAGATAGATAAGGATTTACCACTATTTTATACTACTGCATTTTCAAATCGCACTACATGACTGTTTTGAACTTCCGCTGAATGTTTACATACGCGTTTGCGTCATGGTCCAGTAACTTTTTTGAAACGCCGATTTTGGCGACGTTTAAACATAAAAACAATGTTAAGTATTTTAAGGTTTCTCTGCTCAAGTATGATATACTGGCATGTTTTATTTTAAAGCAGTGTATACGTTAATGATATATCACCGGTATAACCATGTCATAACTTCATCTTAACAAACGAATTACGCCTAACAGTTCGGAGTCCAGTCAGTGTTAGGTGGAGATATAACGGCGCTTTTTCTAGCAGCTAGTAATTTACGGTAGTACAGGTAGCCATTTTATTGTGGTTTACGGAGGTGTAAACACTTGCCCGAGGGGTTTTAACATGATACTCCATCCTTTAACCGTTCGGCTATTGTAAGCTTTAGATTAAGGACAAGATAAAGTTTACTATTACATTTGCTACAGACAACAGCTCTTGCAGACTATAAGTTTGCGTGCTAGACGACAGTTAAGCCTTTTCTGCAGGTAAATTTGCTGTCTGCCGAAACTCTCGTCTGCTTTAGGATTACAATGCATTAACTAGGTGAACAACCTGGTTAATAAAATGGGAAATGGCGTTTATTTCGGGCGATTGGATGGGTTGGCGGCCTATGACAAATATTTCGTTACCACTCACTGACTTAAGTCAAGAATGCGGTATAGTACGGAAGCCTATTAGGGCCATTTTGAGTTAGAAATTAGATGTTAGAACTTAGAATTTAGAAGTTAGAAATTAGAACTTAGATGTTAGGAAAGACACACGCATTTATAAAGGCGCGTCATTGTTTTGTGAATCTAGCAAATCTGCGAGTGAAGGTAAGAATTATCCTTTTATATCACATAGCGTTTAGCACTAAAGTTTCGAATATGTTTTATAGCTACGGAAGCCTATTGGGGCAATTTTGAGCTAGGACTTAGAACTTAGAACTAAGAGCTTAGACCTTAGAACTTAGAACTTAGAAAACTTAGATATTAGGTCTTGTACCGGGCGTTATTTTGATAAACGGCGCGAAATGCCCAGCTTGGAAATATATTAATCAGCATGACTTGTACACTTGTTCACCTGGGTATTTTTATCCAGCTCAAATTAACATTTATGGAGTTGTGGGTCTTGGTGTTGTGACAAGTGGAGATTTTGACCATAGCTGAAGTGTGGGCATCTGTGTCCTATGGGCACTTTTCTGTTTCTTATTTTTAAGATCAGGAAATCTAGACATGCGTATGAAATTAACATGCATTGCGTACTATGACTTGGGCTGGGTTTGGTATTTTTTATTATAACATGCAGTGCCCCTTGTTTACCAAAAGGCTCGAATAGTCTAATATGCTAACTGTGTTATCTTAGTGTTATATGTACAGTATATTGAACAACAAACTTGCAAACATAAAAAAACAACATTTTTTAGAAGTAAAGACTAGCAAAGGCAATGTGTATGCATTTTAGTAGGTTGTCGCACGTCTGGGATCTCGGCGCCTATCGGCACCTCGATTCCAGCCGTGCTACAATCCACACTTGTCACAACATCAAGACCCATAACTCCGTAAATGTTCATTTGAGTTGGATGTAAATACCCAGGTGCACAAGTGTACATGCCGATTAATATATTCCCAAGGTGGGCCTTTCGCGCCGTTCATCAAAATAGCGTCAATTACAATATATAATACCTAATATCTAACGTCTAAGATATAAATTCTAAGTTCTAACTCAAAATGGTTCCAATAGGCTTCCGTAGTTTTTAACTTATTCATAAGGAAAGGTGGAATATCTAGGCAACAGGAAATTGTCATGTTTAAATCTTGTTGAAAACATTGTAGGAAATGAAGCATCTTTTCCCACAATGTTTTTAATAGTCGTCTGTTACAGAGTTTCCACAAAGCGCATCTGTGCGGAGTAAATGGTCAACCAATTCTAGAAAGTCTAGAAATCTTATAATATCGCCTTTAACCCTTTCACCGCCAAAGGCCACTTAAATCGACTGTGCAACAAAGTGAAGTTCCAGATCAGACGCCGCCGTAGAAGGCGGCGTCTGATCAGGGACTTCAATTTTTTGCAGTCAACAATATTCCAAAAATGAGGGTGTCGGAAAAGCCAATGTTTATTTAATAATTTTTTATATTTTTTTCTTTGAAATAGTTGATCCAAAACCAGCTACAACTCACAATTTTTAATTTAGCGACGAAAGGGTTAAAAATTCAGCAAAGAAAGAACCCACTGGTCATACTGAACTGAAACTAATTAAATGGACGATTTTACCGGTTTCGCTCCAATTTGCCCTGTCGCCGGTTTCACAAAGCGTCTTAATAAAATCTTAAACTTAACCCTTAGCCTGCTAATCGCAACCTTAAGTATACTTCAAAACAGCTTGATTCCGCATCAGACGCCGAGTAACTTGGCGTCTGGTCCGGATCAAAGCTGTTTGACACTCTAGCAACGATATCACCAATTTTGAAGCAAATCGCACGACGTTGATAATTGACGCAGGCGACAATTTTATCAGACGACAATTTTCGCAGCAGGCTAAGGGTTAAGTGAAAATTTCACATGCAGATTTCTCTTTATTAACAAAAAATACTTCAATGAAACTTTGCATGGTTGTGAAAAACATAGTTGTTCACAAGCATGCAAAGTTTCATTGAAATATAATTGAAAATAAATTGGAAATCTGCATTAAGTTTAAGATTTTACTAAGAGGCTTTGTGAAATGATGGGATTTTTCTCTTGCCTAGATTTTCATTTATTTCATTCGATTAACGAATACATGGAACAGTGAAGCGTCCATCGACAACTGCATTTTGCTTCGTTCCGAATATGTCAAAACGATGTCTGGCATTTGATTCGATTCCGATCCAAATTAAGGTTATATTAATTTCGCATCGCTATGGTTTATCTCTTTCGGCGCCAAGTTTAAAATAGTCGGTTGGGACTATTTTCAAATAAATTATTTTAGCCGAATAAATCAAAGAGAGGATTAAATATGTGTTATATATTCCGAAACTGTTAATACGGGACTATAATTTGTTGCAAAATAGTGATGTCCCAGATCAGACGCCGCCTTGGAAGGCGGCGTCAGATCTGGGACTGCACTATTTTCAATGGCGCATTTAGGCGAC
>JAULCE010574381.1:0-16236 GCA_032359355.1 Macoma nasuta | reverse complement strand
ACGCCGCCTTGTAAGGGGGCGTCAGATCTGGGACTGCACTATTTTCAATGGCGCATTTAGGCGACTTCGGCGGTGAACGGGTTAAATCGGAGATGTGAATCTCAGAAGCTATATTTTTATTTATAATGCTACACATGGCATGGTCCAGTCCTATATATCTGATTTTATTTCTCCTACTATCGGTGAACACACTTTTTAAGAAATTCACAAAATTTCAGAATCCAAGCTACACATTCCGGTATTCCTCCGTCATTAATGCTTTGGAACAATCTACAATTGAATATTAGAAATTCAGATTAACAATTACAATTTATCGTTTTTTGCATCTTTTCGATTATCTCAAACCCGATTTTTGAACCAAAAACCTAAGCGGATACGAAACATTATCCACCAGGACGATAACAGATATGGCAATCAGTTGAAAAAGTATTTGGTCTTTAACTCTTTCACTGCCGGAGTCACCTAAATGCGCCATTAAAAATAGTGCAGTCCCAGAATCTGATGAAAAGGATGCACATATAGGTAATAAAAATATGCCATTTTTTGGAATTGTTTTGGAGACGTTGTAGGAAATGGAGAATTTGTTCGTAATAAGCCCCTGCAATTTTTGAATAGTCGCCTAGTACAGAGGCGCAAAAATGCGCATGTGAGGAGACAATTATCATAACGATATAAAAGATCAGAACAGTATAAAATGATTTGACATACCGGTAAGAGTAATTGCGAAACGTTTCAGTTGCTGGACGGGGAACATCATGGGGATCGGAATCCTGAGGCGCCCTCTAGATGATGCTGATCACGTGGGCTGCTGGTGCTGCCGCCCGCCCAATCTTAAAAGCTCCCGGATGGACGATGATGCAGGGTCCTATGTCATACAGCTAAGAAAAGAGGTAGGACTTGGTTGAAAGTAGAGTCTGTTCCTATTTAGAATTATTACGCTAGACGGACTCTGTAAGGCGTTTGAAAAGTTCTAGCTGTGAAACTCTATTAACCCTTTCCTCCTCGGCGGCTGATAAGGTTAACACGGAATAATGTCGACGACAAATCGAGTTAAAATAAAGCTTTTGTATAATATGACTGACACTGCCCATTGGCTTTGGTAGCATAGAAAGCAATGCCCTTCTTTTGACAACCAGGATAGGGGATGTAGAGAATATTGATATTATGTTCTTAAGAACAACATTTTACATTCTGGGTTCATAGACACGCCAGTTTTCAGTACTTGCGGATATGATCTAAAAATTAAAACAAGTGAACCATGAGCATGAGCTTTTGTTTTGTATATACGTGTCGCAGTTCGGGAAATGTTTTTGTAGTAAATTGAATAGTTAAGTTAATTCAAACGTCAGGTAATTTGAACTTAAGGGGATGCTCATCCTACTTCAAGGGAAGACCCACCTCATATCAGGACAGGTACCCTATTTCGAGGGAAGCTCATCCTTTATCAGGGGGACGCTTAGTCTATTTCAGGGGGACGACATCCGGGTATACCAATCCTATGTCAGGAGAAGACCAAACCTATTTCAGGGGGAGGTCACCTGGGGAGACCCAACCTATTTTAGGGGGAGGTTACCCGGGGAGGCCCACGCTTTTCAGGTGAGGCCTACGCTTTTCAAGGGGAAAGCTCACCCTTTTTCAGGGGGAGACCACACGCGGAGGCTCACCCTATTTCAGAGATAGACCGATTCTATTTCAGGGGACAGCCGACCGGTGATACCTATGCTAATTTAGGGGAGGCTCACGCTTTTTCAGCGGGAGGTCCTCGCTATTCACGCAGTTTTAACAACCGACCTTACCTTCGATCAGTCATTTTAGAAAAAATATATACAACAATAGTCTTCAAATATCGTCCTTAAATGGAAAGTGTAAAATTTTACAGGAATTTTAATAAGTTTATTGATAGAGAATAATAGTCTCTTCAATTTATTTCGATGCCCTGTTGCGAACTAACAATAACTAAGTTGGAAGCAAGCTACCCCTTCACTATTCGCCGACGGAAGGTTGCTATAAACAAAGAAGACAATGAAAAAGCTTGTATAAATTCATAAGATAAACTTATTATACACGTCTTGAATTTCACCCATTTGTATCACATGGTGTTATGTTGGGATAGGGTGTACAATGTACATGCATGTACGTTGATACTAGAATCTAATAACTTACAGCATAATTCACAATAGTATATACAAATCCCAGATTTGCAGCCAGGAGCAGCCAGTATTTTGGAATGAAAAGAGTTTACCCTTATCCTGCCGCCATTAAGGGCGTTTGCGGCAGTAAGGGTGATTTTTTTTTCTAAATAATAGATATTGTTTAAAGTTTGTAGGTTAAAAGACCTTGGAAAAACTTGTTGAAACATGAAATGAAAAATAAGGGTCACCGATATTTTTAAGATTTTATTGATTCTTTTCTATATGACAATTCACACTTTTCTACGGTTTAGAACCATATACAGACATTTACCATTAAACTCATAAAAACGATTAATCAAATGCAATGTGAAAAATGCATGTGCATTTTTCACAATGCATTTAATTAATCGTTTTATGAGTAACAAGTGACAAATATTTATATAAAACATGTGTGAAACGCTCGTACACCGGTGTTTCGTAACTCTCGCGAGAGCCGAGATTTGTAACTGCCGCAAACGCCTTTAAAGAAGACAATGATACAAATACTATTAACATTCGTCTCGGTTAAATCAAATTCTTGCTATAATCGAAACAAATTCTAAAACAAGAACCTAGGATGTCGCTTTTTATATAATTATGTAAGTAAACCGCAGTTAGTAATTTCAAGGAATTATTTTTATTAGTTCGAGTTACCCGAAGTTCGAAGGTTATTCGAACTGATAGATGTAGTCCCACATACTTCGACACAATAAGAGTCGTTTTTGGTGATGGGCTTGCCCCGTAGGCCAAAGGAAGCATACGGTTTACATTTGCCAGCAAACTTGACCCAATTTCCGAATTAAATTCAAACTTCAGGAAGCACGAACGTACGATATAGTAACGTCAACTTCGACTCAACGAGGATCGACTGTTTACACACTATTGATGTTTTATTTAAGTTTTGGTAACCGAGGTCAATTGTAGTATAGCAATAAACGACCTATAGCCGGAACACCACAATACCTGAACGGTATATTTGGGAAGAATGCAGCAGTCGGGCGAGGAAAGTAATAATTAATTTGACAGGAGTAAATCAGCGGTCAAGAAACTGACAAAGCACATGAAGGGCAAAAAGATCGTTAACTCTTTGCAAGAAAGAAAGTATGGGTTTTACATATTACAGATATAGGCAAACCAAACACAGAAAAATGAGGTAAAAGCGGAATCTGATAAGGGTCCATATCGTTTAGCCTTATCACGCTGATCGCGACCACAGCGAATAACTCGGTGTCTGATCCGGATCCAAGCTTTTTGACACTCGGGCAACAGTTTTCACCTAATTTCAAACGAATCGAACAAGGCTGAAATATCAAGCTGATGATAATTCAGTGGACTACTCTTTTGGCGGCAGGATAAGTGTAATAACGACAGAAAGCAGACACAGTTGAATCTTATCAGAAGCAAACGGTACGACCCTAGCCAGATGTCCTTAACCGTTTGTAGAATCTGCGCTGTCTTCAATGCACGCTTCATAATATAGATTTTAAATCGCGCTATGTGTTTTCTGTAAGTTTGGAACTGGTCCGTGCGCCTTTTAAACTGCTTTTGTTCAACTTCCGATACTATTCCAAACCGATTTCGGTTCCAATTTTATCAGTTTCCTGACTGTAACGTTGTCTAATTCGCTTTAAATGCTATGCATTTATTTCCTGAGTGTCGATAAGCTTGGATCGAGATCAAATCAAGCGGTTTGCAAGTATCGTCAAAGTCGCGAGTAGCGGTCTAAGTATATTTCGTTTCGCAAACCGAAGACCTGGTAATAAAATTACACTTACGAGAATTCAGTAAATTTGTTGGCAAATCTCCATGATGTTCCCAATGGCGAAATTTCAAACTTTATTGTCCGCGAATGGCGTGAACAATCTATAGCTAACACATTTGCGGTAATTAAACTTTTTCCGTGCGGTAAACGAGTGTTTTTGAGTCCCATAATTCCTTTTACTCCAGAAGCGCATTTAAGCGCATATGTAAGTGAAAGCTATTGGAACGTTGTAGGAAATGGAGGATTTGCTCGTAACGACCAAATTCTTCATTTCCTCCAATGCTTTTAATACAATTCAAAATGGCACTTCTCTTTGTTAGATTGTCATATTTTTCATCAGATTATTTCCTTAGAATTAGTCTGAAATCGCTTATGAAGAAACTGGCTAAACAGGAAAGGAGCATATTCAAGGTTTTCACACAGCGGGCTGGTGTAGGGTCTGCTCTTAACGGTTTATTGTAAGGATTTAAAAGTCAAAGTCTTTTTAATTTGAGGGTTAATTTTGGTTTTGGGTTCAGACATTTAGTTCTAAAAAAATGATAATATATTTTTGAATTTGCCATTTCTGGTTTTGGAGTCAATCACGTTGATTTTTTGTTTGACTTTGTCATAAACTTTTGTCTAATTTATAACTGACTAAACTTTTAATTTCAAGTAAAAACATGTACGAAATAGAATAATTATATGTTACAGTGTATGATTAAAAAGTTATTTCACTCGTAAGAAGCAAGAGTGGTGCTCTCAATCGTGGCTTTGCCACTCGTGGAAACACCACCTTTGCTTCCCGCTCGATGAAATATAATTTAAAATTACACTGTAAAATACAAGTACCCTTTTTATCATCAGCGTCCTCCAGAAACCACGTAGGGGCAATTTAATCGAAACGACTCTTTGGTTGTTTAAAACATCGAGACTCTTCAAAAAGTACATCTACATAACTTTTCAAGAGCACCGAGGAAGTATTCCACCAAATCATGCAGGTTTCGTTTGGATATAACAACACATATACAGTTTTGGAAGAAAACCTCCTAGACGATATTGTAGCGAAACGGTTGTGACAAATTGTCTGAAGCCAAACATAAAATTGAGGAGTGCTTCTTTTATTCATAAGGCTTCTCCTTATAGCACTTGTACGAATTAATAAATGAGAACTACCTATATGGGACCAGACCGATATGTTACTTCGAGATATTAAGTAATCTGACAGAAGTAAAGAAATTGCTTTTTAGGTGCCACAGGCACTCAGGAGAGAATTTACGTTGTGTAGACACTACAATGAATGGACAGAATATAGCATCAATACAGTGTCGCTCTTACCATTTCACCGCCATATGCGACTCAAATCGATAGAAAGCGGCGTCTGATCAGGGACTTTTCTTTCTTGCATTAAATTTTCTTACAAATATTAGTGTTTCGGAAAAGCCAAAGTTTATCAAACTATTTATGTGTTTTTATTTGGCTAACATATTTGATCAAAAACTAGTTTTTAATGTGTCGGCGAAAGGGTTTAAAAGGACGATGATGTCTTTTTGACGAATGACATTTACTTATTATTAAGTTTTCCATTATGATATTGGACAAGGGCTTCACGAAGACATACTTTTAAAACACTAGAAGACCTTCTGATTCTCTATAAATATTGTAATAGTTCTTTGAAAGACGGCATATTTAGAGGATTATACAAAGTGCTCTTAGAATTCTGAAAAAATACTTATATATAATAACGAGTTGGCTGAAACTATACGAAACGATGCTTTGTCGAGTTTTGAAACATTTCAAACATTTGGTACGTTTCCGTATTCTATCAGCCTGAATGTAAGAATCATTTTATCATATATCCCGCTAAATCAGCTTTATTTGTATTAACCTGGAACGAAGTTACTTTTATCGCATAATCCTTTCGTTCACACAAGCGCCTTTTAGATCCTCTGTAACTTATGGCTATTGAAAACATTGTAGCAAATAAAGCATTGGCTCGTAACGAACAAATGCTCCAGTTCCTACAATGACTTCAATACAATTAAAAGACATTTTTCTTTTGCTTATATTTTCATTTTTTTTAAACCAGCTCCTTCTAGTCTAAAATATCTTTGTAGGAAAAGGATACCACAACGGCTTCGTTTACCAAATCTACCCTCTGGAATGTACTACCCCAAATGAATATTTTTTTCAAGGGCTGCATGAAAAACAGATTTTCTATAATCACAGTTTCTTGAAAAGGGCATACATGTAAAAAAAGGATACAATATGAGTGCTCATGGAAAACTGAAAAGTGCTTATCTACTTCGCTGAAACTATACCAAACGAGGCTTTGCTGAGTTTCTTATTATCGTTTAAGACAACAAGTGTAATACTTTTCAGTATTCCATGATAAATTTAGTACAACTTTATCACACACTCCACTGAATAAGCTGTATTTCTAATTACTTAGACCGGTCTGGCCTTTATCACATAATCTAAAGCGTGGTGTTAAAATATGTATCCCTTTATTACATACCACTCCCACGATGTAGGTTATTTGATAAAGAGTTTTCATCATGAAATTGTATCATAAGCTTCATTAGAACTGGATTTCATTACACTCGCGTGTATTTTAAGTATGCTACAAATACAGTGAAAGTTCAGTGAATGGGGTAAAATGGATGTATGGGTGAAGTAAAAACACAACTGACGATATTTACGAGGCAATGATATAAATAGTTCATGTAATACCCCGTTTATTATTACAATAAAGTTACACATTCAATAACACTTATGTCGAAGCCGTATGAACTAGTTTTATTAGTTGGGGGAATTCAAACAAATAAAGAAAGTCATCCAGAATTAAACATTACGAGAGTCGACTGTTTATCTAATTCGTCTGAAAACAATCATCTGACATTAAACTAACGCACTCATGTATAGATAGGAGTAAATAAATTGATTATTGCAACCTCTAAAGTTTCCAGATGATTTGTTACAACAGTTTAAGCAACGTTTCATTTCAAAAGACAATTTAATCTTCAAACGTGACAACAAAACATAAATTTGGTTGAACAACCAGAGGAAACAATTTAATTTGTTATAAATATTTATACGGTAAATGATAGAAACATAAATTGTCTTGTCATACATCAGGATATTGGCTCTTAGAAAAGCAGTATAATTTTATAACAATTAAATGGTTTATATAAAATCAAAGTAAGGTTGTTCTAAATACGTAATTTGAACATGAGTCATTCACCGGTCTCTGTTAATAAAAATGCATAAAGTCTTTTAAGCAACATGGCCTTTAGATCTGTTTTGAATGTGACGTATACATTGATAACTAGATGTTTGAATTCTTGATGCAATATGGTGGAATTAAATAATCGGTATTGAAATGATTGACGTTTTGTATGGACGAATCACTGTTTAATTATTCTAAATGTATGAAATATATTGACTCTAAAACTTTGAAAGACAGAAATTATTGTGACAAATATATAATTAACATGTGTAATATGTATGCTGATGACTTAGATTCCAGATCAAATTTACAAGAACTCTCGTAGTCACTTCATTGCACCAAACGAAAGTAGCAACTGTAAGTATGATTCCTATATAAAACTGGTTTTGATAACAAACTCGAAATGATTAACCCTTACCTCCACGTGCTAATTTAGATTAATAAACAGGGTGAAGTCAGTGTATGAATTGGAGCATTTTCTCGGCATGAACATATTTTAAAGGACATAATTGATACAAATACTATGACAATTCGTAATCTCGGTTAAGTCGAATTCTTGCTGTAATCGAAACTTAACTCTGAACAAAGAAGCTAGATTTTGACTTAGTTTTAGGAGTATAATTCGAACTAAAAGATATAGTCTCACATTCTTAGTCATAACGAGAATCGTTTGTACCTGCCATTTTAACTTTTTGTAAAGATATTTTCCCTTTGATTGACAAAAATATACTCTGAAGGACCGTATCCTTAGCAATTGCATGTCAATGCTTGAGGCGAATTCGCATAAAAGCCGTTACAAATGTTTAGAACCAGATGACAAAACCAGATAACGTTTCGTCAGGATTCGATCTGGTTGGAACCATGAGTTCAACATCGAACAGAATGGAGAGTATGAACGGTATTAACTCTTTCCTCCAAATGTTACTTTTAGACTTATCAACAGTGAAAGAATCTGATAGAAAGTATGCAAATCATGGCAAACGAAAAATGCCACGTTTTAATTGTATTGAGATCATTGTAGGAAATTGAGCATTTGCTCACGAAAATGTGTTAAATAGCCATCAGTTACAGATGCGATAAAATGCGGTTCGTGGAAGAAATGGTAAATACAATAATGTTAGAAGACAACTGTTGTCAACATGTGCTGTATGAAAAGAGTAACAAAAAGGTTATTCGATACTGGCAAGTTTAAGCAAATATCATTACACCTTTTAGTGCTCAAGAATTAACTTACGTTTTGCATATGCATTGGATCGAAAACACATTTGCTTATTAAGATTCTCTCCGGAACCATCTAAAATAGACGACGATATTATATTTACACCAAGTTAACGGCGTGAGATGAAGGTGCCACAGGGATATAAATGTTGGTATCACAATTACCAGCCGTGACGTCATTAACTATATTTTTGAACTACAATGTTAACTTTTATTCTTTATTAGCGAATCATTTTTTTCGGCTTTTAATTCTGAATCTGTATACAAATTGAAAACAATGTATTATTGAAAAAGCAGCGTTACATATTTATATTTTCTCTATAAGATATACTGGTTACTTGATACGTCATGACGCCATCTGTAAACTTGACGTCGATATATACTACATTTGGCTTTTCATACGTTTCTCTATGTCATATAGGCATACGGTAATGATTGATTAAGGTAACGCACAGAAGATATCTTCCTGCAAATAATGGTATATGATTTATAACGCAATGATATGTGCGTATTTTAACCCATTTCCTCCACAAGCTCTTTGAGATATCCGCAAGACAATTACTATCAAGGCATTGGAAAATTGCCCTTTTTAATTGTATTGAAACTTGTGTTTCAAAGGCTCGTAACAAACAAATGATTCATTTCCCACAATACTTTCAATAGTTGTCTGAATACTACGGAGGCACCAAATAGATTGGTTTTTCACTAAACCCCTTCACTGCTTACCCCGAACCGTAGTGTCATATGCAAACAGCATAGATCTGGATGAGATGCCGAGTAAGTTTAAAGTTTACGCATGCGCGTACTTGATTCCGACAAGATCTAAACCGATTATCTGGGTGACCTGCATGTTATATGTTCACAGTACGGAAGCTAATTAAATTTAAACCTGAGCCAAAACCAATCTGGAAACGAATAGGGAGCAAATCGCTTCAGTATAACCGTGTTTGGGGATACATGTATGGCGCACAAACTGGTCTCAACTTAAAAATATCCGCATGATGCGCTTATTGATAGTTTTGAACCAGATTGTGTGCCATATTTAATCGCATTTAAACCGGAGCGAAACCAGTAAAATTGTCAATTTGAGTGTTGCTGTGGGATTTCCAACCTTAGGGAAGTTCAAACAGTATAGTCCTATTCCAGTTGCCATGTTGAAAATAATGCATCTAGCTTTATTGCAAACTAGTCGGAACGGTAGAGAGCAAACTAGTTATGATTTTGGCCTGCTTCAAACAATGAAGACCAAGATCAGATGCCACGTCAGAGACGTGGCATCTCATCTGGGTCTTCACTGTTTGAACGTTCTTATGGTTGGAAATTGCACAGCGGTACTCATTTAATTAGTGTCAGTACTGTATATCAACAACATAATATCCCCTTTGATAACGAGTAATCAGCGGATTTTCTGGTCGGAGTAATGGCACGCGTAGGAGTTATAGTATAGGTACAGTGTTAGTAATAAAAATAGCACACAATAATTAATAATACACTTAAATAATTAATAAAAAATTCGTAAAAACACTGATTACATGTGCTACAAATGATATTAAGAAATGAAAATGATAAACAATAAAAACGTTATCGATATTAATACTACTTAATTAATGATAGTCGTAATTAAACAATCAAGGTACTGACAAATCTTATACAGTGTGTCAACAGACAACCATTTTCATAGGCCATAAGATAGTCAGCTTGATTTAGTGTCATGTCTCCGTTAATAACAACTACTCCATGGTGTAATAAACTCCTATGTAACAAATTGGCAGAAGCCATAGACAAAATTGGAAGCGCTCTCGCTGTTATTTATATGGAATCTCCTCATCAGTCATGTAGGAAATTAATAAGCAGGGAAACTCCACTGGGGACCAGACCGATGAATATCTATAGACTATTGGGTTAATCTCTAAAATGAAGAGATGTCTCATATGTCAATTGTTACATACTGTCGATCCTCGTTATCGCAAACGTGGTAAGGTCGGATTACTGCAATAACTGAAAGAAAAATCTGAAGCCATGCTCCAGTTCATAGACAACTGATATGTATGAGGAGTTTCAGGTAAATATTGTTTGGAAAATGTAATGCAACGGTGCGTAATTGTGCTGAAATTGAGATATTTCATCCCAAAATTGTGTGAAGTGGAATCTTTGCAATTGAACAAATAAATCCCGAGAAAAATACTTAAGTTAAGGGGATATTGTTTCCACTGGTACGTCTTGCACTCTCTTGCAATTGTTCGATCATGTTCCCAAGTTTATATCTACTCCTCGGAAATAAACATTGGCTGGAAGTATAACTCTGAAACCATTTATGCCCATGTCGTCAACACTCTCTATGTCGAAGTTGACGGGATCATTTTAGTAGATTGAATAACCCGCAGTTCGAATTAAATTCAAACCTCAAGATGTTAGAACGTATGTAATGGTAACGCCAACTTCGGCCTAACGGAGGTCGACTGTGAACACAATGTTGTAGTATTATTTAAAAGTGGATAGCCAAGGTCAACTGCAGTATAACAATTAACGACTAATAGCTGGGGCACCACAAAACCTAAATAGTATATCGGGGGGGGGGATGTAGAAGTCAGATGAGGAAAGTAATAACTGATTGTACAGGGATGTAGAAGTCAGATGAGGAAAGTAATAACCGATTGTACAGGGGTAAATCAACGGTCAAGAAGCAGCCATAGCATTTGAAGGGCACTCAATTGTTAACTCTCCTCAAGAAGAAAAGTAAAGGTTTAAAATTTTATTAAAGGCATAGATAAACCAAACACAAACACTGCTTCACATCGTTAATACCGACAGAAAGCAGTCACGGTTGAATCCTATCAGAAGCAAACAGTGCGACCGTGGCCAGATGTCCGTGACCGTTTATGGAATCTACGCTCTCTTCAATACACGTTTCATAATACGGGTTTTAAAGCGCATTATGAGGGAATCGGTTCGTACGCCATTTGAACCGCAAACGAACCGGCATCGAATCGTAGTGGAACTATCAGAGCCGTCAATTAAAACTTGGGTACTGTTCTCATGCAATATTTTACCCTTTTCGGCGCCACATTAAAAAAAATGGTTGTATCGGGTTTGGATACAAAAACTAACGAGATAAACATTTTTTGGCTTTTTTCGGAACCAAATATTTGGAATAAAATTGTGTAGCAATAAGTGAAGCTCTGAACTGGGACTGCACTGATTTTAATTGTCTATGGCTATGAAAGGATTACTATATTTCACATATGGCATCCGATTCGGTTTTACATTTAAACCTTTCACTGTCGGTGTCGCCTAAATGCGCCGTTGCAAACAAACAGTGCAGTCCAAGATCACACGTCGCCTTACAGGGCGTCGTCTGGTCTGGGACTTCACTTTGAAACCAGTGCTATTTCCATGTAAACAGTGCCGGAAAAGCCAAAGTTTATATAATTGTCGATCTTGCTTTAAATTGGGTCAAATTATTTCCTGGGTGTCGATTAGCTTAGATCGAGATCGAATGCCGAGTTCTGGCCTGAAATCATTCGGATGGCAAGTATCATCAAGGTTGTGAGAAGCGGTCTTTGTGTTATGTTTCGTATACCGAAGACCTGGTCATAACATTACACTAACTTTTTACGAGAAACCAGTAAATATGTTGGCAAATCTCCATATTGTTCCCAAGGGCGACATTTCAAACTTTATTGTCCGCGAATGGCGGGAACAATCTATAGCAAACACATTTGCGGTGTTTAAACTTTTTCCATGCGGGAAGCGAGTGTTTATGAGTCCTGTAATCCTTTTTTCCTCCAGAAGCGCATTTTACCGCATCTGTAAGTGATAGCTATTGGAACGTTTAGGAAAGGAAAATTTGCTCGTGACGAGAAAATTCTTTATTTTTTATAATGATTTTTATACAATTAAAAAATGATATTTCCCTTTGCCTAGATTTTCACATCTTTCATCAGATTCTTACCTCGTTAATTAGTCTAAAATACCTTGTAATGGAAAATGGTTAAACAGGAAAGAAACTTAATGAAGATTTCCTCCACAGCAAGCCAATGAAGGGTCTACACTCAACGGTTTATTGTAAGGATGGTGTTTTTAAAAAAGTATAAGTTGGTTTAATCATCTCTGTTATTGACTTTAAATTCTAATGAAATTTAGCGCCGCCAAATGGGTTAAGTCCACCCAGAATAATATATTTTGTGCTATGTGTTTAAAATGCTACAACACTACTCGAAAAGAACAAGAAGAAGCCGCAGCAAACACGATGTTTGGTGGAGAGATCGGGTTTGACTTTTACAAAAGATCTTACAACTATCCCCCCTCACGATTGAAACCGTGTTTTACATGCCAGACAGTGATTTATAGGGAATTCTCAGAGAAAGAAAACCTTTCAACAGTGAAATTCAGCAGTGTAGTTAAAATTATGTATTCCTTTTACTTGGAGCGTTAAGGTTGGTTTTGGGGTCAAAAGTTATGATCTAAAAAGAAATGATAATATTTCTGACTTTGTCATTTATTGTTTTGGGGTCAAAGATATTGATTTTTGTTTGCTTTTGTCATAAACATTTTTATTATTGGTAACTGACTAAACTTTTAATTTCAAGTAAACACATGTACGAAATAAAATGAAAATAATTGTGCGTTACAGTGTAAGATTTAATTCTATATCACTCATTGGAAGCAAAAGTGGTGTTCTCAATTGTGGCTTCGCCACTCGTGCAAACACCACCCTTGCTTCCTAATCAATGAAATAAAAATAATTACACTGTAAAATACAAATACCATTTTTATCACCAGCGTCCTTCTGAAACCACCTAGGTGCAATTTTATCGAAACGAACGTTAGGTTGTTGAAAGCCATCGAGACTCTTCCAAACTTGCAGTTACATGGGTGTTCAAGAGGAATTATTCCACAAAATCATGCAGGTTTCATTTTGATATAACAACACATATATGGTTTGGGAAGAAAACCAGACGATATGTTACCGAATCGGTTGTGACAAATTGTCTGAAGCCAAACATAAATTTGAGGAGTTCGTGTCTTATTCATAAGGCTTCTTCTAATAGCCTTGTAGGAAATTAATAAATGAGAACAACCTACGGGGGGACAGACCGATTTATTTCTTCCAGATATTAAGTAATCTGACAGAAATGAGGAATTTGCTTTTATTGTGCTAGAAGCACGAAGCAGAGATTCTGCGTTGTATAAAGAATATTAATAAAAGATCACAATGGACAGAGTATAACGTTAATACAGTGTCGTTCTAAAAGGACGGAAGTGAATTTTTGACGAATGTCACTTACATCCTTTTAAAACGAAGTCCGACGTCAAAGTTTTCCATTATGACATGCTCGTCTTCTAGTAGACCATATTACTTTGCGGCATAGTGATTTCCAGTCTAATTTGGCGTATGTCAATAACAGTTTCTTCACCAACCTCTATGGAGTATTCGTCTTGAAAAGACGATTCTAATGAGTGGTCACTCCACGGGGTTTGGTAAAGAAATGGATATAGTATAACGTTAATACAGTGCCGTTCTAAAAGGACGGAAGTGAATTTTTGACGAAAGTCACTTACGTCCTTTTAAAACGAAGTCCGACGTCAAATTCTCCATTATGACATGCTTGTCTTCTAGTAGACCATATAATTACTTTGCGGCATAGTGTCTTGAATAGACGGCTCTAATGAGTGGTCACTCATTAGGGTTTGGTAAAGAAATAACAATATTAGTATTTGTAAAACGCTAGTTATCTTGGGCGCAGAAACCGGAATTCACCATAACCCCAATGCATTATGGTCTACTGGAAAAAGGCTTATTGGATCAAGGGCTTCATGAAAACTGGCTGTTATAACACTAAAGTGCCTTCTGAATTTCTATAAATACCTTAATAGTTCATTGAGAGGGTTTTACGTTGTGCTCTTAGAATACTGAAAAGTACTGATTATATATAATAACGAGTTCCCTGAAACTATGCCAAATGAGACTTTGCCGAGTTTCAAATGGTTTCAAACAACGAGTTTAGCACTTTTCAGTATTCTTTGTGCTCGAATAAAGAACCATTTTATCAAATACCCCGCTAAATCATCTTTTTTGTAATTACCTGGATCGAAGTCATCTTTATCGAATAATAAAACGGCGTCCTGTATCAAATGAGACGCCGATTGACTTGGCGTCTCATCCGGATCCAAGCTGCTTGTCACTCGGCCAAATATTTTTTGCCAAAAATGAAGTTGTGAAAATGACACAGACAAAACATTGCGCATGTGCAGAAATGCTTCCGACAATGAAGAGGTTAACGTTGTGTAACATGTCATTGTTTCAAAGGCTGCATGAAAAACAGATTGGCATTGCACTTGCATGTCTTCTGAATATATAAAAGTTTACCACCATTGTCCATTGAATGGGTGCATACATGTAAATAGATGATATTACATGTGTGATCATGGGATACGGAAATGTATTAACCCATGTGACCGAAATTATACCAAGCGAGGCTCTACTTTCGTTTCAGACAACGAGTTTAGTACTTTTCAGTATTTTTTTCGCACGAATGATTAATTTATGACATACCCCGCTAAATCAGCCGCTTTTGTAATTACTAAGACCAAGCTGATCTTTATCACATAATCTAAGGCGTTGTGTTTTAAATTATACCCCTATATTACACACCACTAACACGCTTTAAGTTATTTGAGAAAAAGTATTCCATCATGACATTGTATCGTCTTCATTCCACTCGTGTGTATTTTGAGTATTCTATAAATACCGTTATCGTTCAGTGAATTGGGTAAACATGGATGTATGGGTGCAGTAAAACACAACTGACAATATTTACTAGCCTTTGATATTAATAGTAACCTCCTTTATAATTACATTAAAGCAAAATACATTCGATTACAAAAATGTCGAAGCGTTGTGAACTAGTTTTTTCAGTTCGAATTACCCGAATTTCGAATGTAAATTCGAACAAATAAAGAAAGTTGTCCCGAATTCGACATTACAAGAGCCGACTGCATATCCAATTCGTCTAAAACAATCATCTGACATTAAAGAAACGCGTTCATGTTAAACTTGGCGTGTATTAATTGATTCTTGCAACCTTGAAAGTTCCCAGATGCAATTTGTTTAACATTTCAAGCAAGCCAAACGGAACGTTTCATTTCAAAAGACAATATAATCTTAAACGCGACATCAATACATAAATTTGGTCGTTCAACCAGAGAAAACAATTTAATTTGTTATAAATATTTATCCGGTAAATGATAGAAACATAAATTGTCTTGTCAAACATCAGGTTATTGGCTCTTAGAAAAAAAAGTTTATCTAATTTTACTACGATTAAATAGCCTAATATAAAAGCAATGTTAGGTTGTTCAGAATACGAAAGTTGAACATGAATCAATCATCGGTCTACGTTAGAAAAAGACATAAAGCCCTTTTCAGCAACATTGCATTTAGTTTTGTATTGAATGAGACGTATACATTGATGACTAAAGATTTTAATTCTTGAAGCAATATGGTGGAATAAGGTCGGTATTGAAATGATGGACGTTTCCAATATATGAACAAAACATGGAGTAATCACTGTTAAATTATTCTACACGCATGAGACAATTTGACTCTAAACTTTGAAAGACAGACATTACTCTGACAGATATATAATTAACATGTGTAATATATATGCTGATGACTTCAATTCCAGATCAAATTTACAAAAACTACCGAAGTCACTACAGTGCACCGAACGGAAGTAGTAATTATGGTTATGATTCCTATATAATCCTGATTTTGAACACATATTAAATACACCTCATATCATCCTCGCAATGTTTAGCCATTATCTCCACGATATATTTAAGACTAATCTACAAGGAAACAATCCGATTAAAAA
>JAULCE010573270.1:0-16253 GCA_032359355.1 Macoma nasuta | reverse complement strand
GCACGTGCTAGCAAAATATCCATCCTTTCTTATATAGCTTCAGTTTTTACAAATTGTCTCCTAATTGCTTTGAAATTAACATTCTTGTGTGTGGACACAGGGGTGTCATATTCGAAAGGTTACAACCCCCTTAAGCAATGTTAGTATGTTAGCAGTGTTTAGATTCCCCAAATTCCAGCGCCTCCCTACAACTCGGCATGTGTATAGATAACGGGTAAAATGACAACATTATTGGCATTATTGACACACCTTGTTATTCCAGCCATCAAAACGTCGATTATATATCTTGCATGTAAAGATTGTTTAAACCGAAAGTGGATTAGTACCATATCTATACTATTAAGCAAACTTAACAAAAGCGCACTCACCGATAACATAGTATTGTCGGAGTATTAAGAGCCGTATACATCGACAAATAGATATGTTTTTATTTAAAATTGGGCTCGATGAATAAATGAAGTAGTTCATGACGAACCCGTGAGTAGAGTTCCGGGGGAGAGGTGAAAACGAGTGCGCATAGTCGTCGTGAATGGTTTTCTCTCGGCTCGGAATTCCACGGCCAATCGAAAATCCTCAGAAGAGTCGAGTTCAAAGGTCAAAATGACGTCACTCTAGTAGCGACCCTACCCTTTCACACGAGGAACTCGTGTATACACCACGTTTTATTTAATCGGAGAATTTTTTTTTATTCTGATTGGCATGGCCGGAATTAGACGAGGATTTCCGATTGGAGGAACTCCTCTTGCCCTACTCGACACTCGAGTTCGTCGTGAACTACCTCATTGTATTGGCGCTTTCTTTGTGTAACGATGAAAAGGAGGTAGTAAGTTATGTCGTATACTATAATCTTGATAGAGATGGGACGGGGGCAGTGGTTGAGGTGGGTTTCTTGATCCGGTGCCAGTGACTTAGACAACACGAGGGCTAAGTCGAGCTTGTCCAGCTCATACGTAGTAAGTGAAACTCGAATACTGTAATACATTGGCTCGAATAAAGCTCTAGAGATGCAAAAAACAATAATCAGCTCTCCAATTATTCTAAAATGGTGTCTGGGATAGAAAAGAAGTGACCTACCGACTCTTTTGTTTAACATCGTGTAGTAAATCTCGTGGCTCTCTGTGGAGACAATAGCCCATTGTCCTTATGCATACATGAGGTATGCAAACGAGCTACCTCAGATATGCATACGGACAATGGGCTATTGTCTCCAATGGGACTCGCGGAAAGCATGCATGGTGGATTGAGAGTCAAATGTCTGCATACTTTTCCCCGAGTCCCTGCGGGGAAAATAAATATTGAAATATGTCAATGCCATCTGCTTTTTTTAACCAAAGTAATCCCGTTTATTACGAGAATGATAAACTGGCAATAAGTCTGGATCCAATTCAGAAACCGAATTACTCGGAGTATGATTCGACTCCGAACTGTTTGACACTCGGCCAAAGGTGTCTCTGAAACAATAAGCAAAACTGGCACATTTTGAAAATCGAACTTGCGAAATTGAAAACATTTCGAACGATAATTAGTTAGTAGGGATAAACTAAACTTAACCAAATCTACTCATCAATGACCTAAATACAACGATATGACACTTGTTTCACAGAATCTCGCGGCAAACGAGATTTCAGCCAATTTGTAGCTATGACTCTCGTTTTCTTTTAGCTCCCTTATAACTCATCATAGGGACATATACCATACTACGACGAGTTCTTCTAAAGAACGCAATGATGTCAAACTTGAACAGTGTAGCCATGTTGTTTTTGACGATCATCGACCATTTTTGTCAAAAACATGTATGTGTCATTTTGCGTAAATTCCAGATACGTGGTCTTCGAAGAAAACCCGACGAAATATACTATTGTATTATAAGACAATAGCGCCATATTTGTAGCGAACGTCCGAGTCTATTTACGGATTATATCCGCCCAAATCATGGCGTTGACAACGAAACCTAATCTTATTGTGACCGACATAAAGCTATTTATCAGCAGTTAGGCCAATAGTTGAGAACCAACACATCAACGAATTTTCAAGTCAGTATTCGATCAGATTTACCGAATGAGAAACTGTCATCATGAAAACGCGACACAGGCGTATACGATACGCTGGCCGAATATATAGTATATATCAGCACATTAGGCAAACAATAGAGACCCAGCTAGGCGGCATATTTTCAATTCTTAGTCTGATTAGACTTTAAACGGCACTTCTAAGAAACATATTGTGGGATACAACTGATAATACTTTTGTTTAGTTTTTGTTGCGCTAGGCATTTTACGTCGCTTCGACAGGATTTCATTACTTTTGCCGGCTAATTACTAGTGGAGGATAACCCCAGATACCCGTCTGAGTTGCACAGACAGGCAAGAGTATAGATCCACTGACCTACCGCATTGCAGCCAGAAGGCTTCCTCATATGAAAAATCGTCCACATGCTAGGTTCGAACCCTTAGCGGTGAGGGGGTCAAGTTATTGTACGTCAAAAACTATAACCACTCGGCCACAAAGGTCCCATCTAATAATATTGAGTACACGGAGCAGTCGCCTGTGGCAATTTCAAAATCTTCTGTAAGATATATATATATATTTGAAAATGAAATAAATTAGGATCGAAATGAGATGCCGAGTTATTCGACGTCTCATCTGTGACTAAATTCTAAGACATCACCGAGCTCTGTCTTTGCTAAATATAGGCTTAAACAGTTTGAACTGTGATTGTTATCAATATTTGAAATGCGTCAACTCCACAAAATCAACTCAATTGAACAAGACTCCGTAGGACATTACACACGGTTTAGCCCCTGACCAGTTACATCGTTATTCACCGCGCGTCTTATTTCATTAGGGTCTTCATTGATTGCCACTTCTGCCTTTCTTTCGGATCGTCTCTTACTGCCATGGGATTGACAAAATATATTATAACCTGATTCCCTATATAAATTGTATGCGTTATTATGTGCTGTTTTGAATGAAATCAGTCGTTTCACGTGAAAATGAACTGTTACATATGTAACAGTTCGAACTGTTGCCTGAAATGTCAATTTCTCGCGCTATGACGTCATTGGAATTCCCACTTGTTATTTTAAGGTGACACACATTTAACTCATATATCCTCGCTCTTCACTCTTTTATTCGGACCTGTTGCCTTTTTCAAGATTACCAAAAATACAAAGAACTGCATATGTTTGGAATTTCAACGTTTTGTCAACGTTTTGTCGGTGTTGTTATGATTTGGTGACGTCATTGAGTAACGCGCATATTGCTGAACGTCAAACGACGTCATTTGACTTTTACTTTATTCCGATGCATTCATGCGACACTCGACAACACTGCCTGCTATACATATTCTTGAATCAACTTAACCGCAGGGTGCAAATGAATGGCGCAAAAATTCGCTATTACACTACATTTTACCTGTTAAATCTTTACACTCTGGTTGAACTTAATTGGTTCTGGTAATAAAACAGAACAGTTGTTTTATGGCTATTTTTGTATAAAAGTCAAATCTGTTGTTCCTTGGTGTCGGAGATGACTTTCTGAACTGTTGCCCTCGGCTTGTCAGCCTCGGGCAACAGTTCAGGAAGTCATCCCCTCCGTCCCCGGGACAACAGTTTTGACTGTTACTCAAATAGCCATGGAATAACTGTATACTGTATAGTTCACTCATGCATACAATTATTTTACGCAAACCAGTGTCGAACAGTTCATCCATGCGGAAAATTCGTCTACGTCAACAGTACTGTACAGTTCATGTATGCATATAATTCTTCTACGTCAACCAGTACTGTACAGTTCATTAATGCGATCAATTCTTCTACTTCAACCAGTGCGTTGTACAATTCATTCAAGCGTACAATTCTTCTATGTAAACCAGTATTGTACAGTTCATTCATGCGTACAATTCTTTTACGTCAACCAGTACTGTACAGTTCATTGATGCGTACACTTCTTCTATGTCAACCAGTACTGTACAGTTCATTCATGCGTACAATTCTCCTACGTCAACCAGTACTGTACAGTTCATTCATGCGTACAACTCTTCTACGTCAACCAGTACTGTACAGTTCATTCATGCGTATAATTCTCCTACGTCAACCAGTACTGTACAGTTCATTCATGCGTACAATTCTTCTACGTCAACCAGTACTGTACAGTTCATTCATGCGTACAATTCTTCTACGTCAATCAGTACTGTACAGTTCATTCATGCGTACAACTCTTCTACGTCAACCAGTACTGTACAGTTCATTCATGCATACAATTCTTCTATGTCAACCAGTACTGTACAGTTCATTCATGCGTACAATTCTTCTACGTCAACCAGTTTAATTATCTGATTCCGTATATACATTATATGTGTTATTATGTGCTGTTTTAAGGAAATCAGTCGTTTCACATGAAAGTGAACTGTTACATAACAGTTCGAACTGTTGCCTTAAATGTCAATTTCTCGCGCCATGACGTCATTGGAATTCCCACTTGTTATTTTTAGATGTAACACATTTAACTCATATATCCTCGCTCTTCACTTTATTATTCGGACCTGTTGCCTTTTTCAAGATTACCAAAATTTTTAAAAAGAACTGCATATGTTCGGCTGTTTTCAACGCCGGGCAACAGTTCAGGAAGTCATCCCCTCCGCCTCGGGACAACTGTTTTGACTGTTACACAAATAGCCATGGAATAACTGTATACTGTATAGTTCATTAATGCGGACAATTCCTCTACTTCAACCAGTGCGTTGTACAGTTCATTAAAGCGTACAATTCTTCTACGTCAACCAGTGCGTTGTACAGTTCAAACAAGCGTACAATTCTTCTACGTCAACCAGTGCGTTGTACAGTTCATTCATGCATACAATTCTTCTACGTCAACCATTGCGTTGTACAGTTCATACAAGCGTACAATTCTTCTACGTCAACCAGTGCGTTGTACAGTTCATAAAAGCGTACAGTTATTATACGTCAACCAGTGCGTTAAACAGTTCATTCAAGCGTACATTTCTTCTATATTGACCAGTGCAGTGTACAGTTCATACAAGCGTACAATTCTTCACCGTCAACCAGTGCGTGGTACAGTTCATTCAAGCGTATAATTCTTCTACGTCAACCATTGCGTTGGACAGTTCATACAAGCGTACAGTTCTTCTACGTCGACCAGTGCGTTATACAGTTCATTCAAGCGTACATTTCTTCTATATTGACCAGTGCAGTGTACAGTTCATACAAGCGTACAATTCTTCTACGATAACCAGTTCATTGTAGAGTTTATAAACGCGACAATTCTTCTACGTCCACCAGTGTAAAAGCGTACAATTCTTCTACGTCAACCAGTAAAGTGCAGTTCATTATTGCTTACAATTCTTCAACGTCAAACAGTACGTTGTAAAGTTCATTTATGCGTACAATTCTTTTACGTCAACCAGTACTGTACACTTTATTTAAGCGTACACTTCTTCTACGTCAACCAGTGCGTTGTACACTTCATTCAAGCGTACAATTCTACACGTTAATCAGTGCGTTGTACAGTTCATACAAGCGTACAATTCTTCCACGTCGACCAGTGCATGTTAGATTTGCCCCTGCCGGTGCCAATTTTAAAAGTTTCCGTTGTAACTAGTTTAACACTTTTTCTACATGTGCTATTTTAGACCCATTCACAATGAAAGTGTATTATGCTGATAAGAAGAATATCAATCTAGGAGAATTAATAAGAAATGTTGAATGGCTTTGAAAACATTGCGTAAATTAATCAACTGCAACAGATGCGTTAAAGGGCGTATTTAAATTTTAAAGAATTCCGATCAAACGAAAACAAATGACAGAGATAAATAATTAATAGTTTGATTTTCCAAGTCCCTTAGCACATGCAATTTTGTCGCGAAAAATGAAGTATCTGATCCGATACGATCTCTGATCTGGAACGTCACTAAAGTAATGAACCTTATTGAATTGACGCTCATACCAGATCTTACAAGATCTTCTTACCAGCTTCGCTCCGAGTCGCTCTAGTACGGTTGTGATTAAATAATGCGCACATTCCCGCGCAAACCCCTAAAACAACCTCATGGTGCGCTTTATGAAGCCCCTAATGCGGTGTTTAATAATTTTGTAACGGTTAGAATGCCATATTTCCTGAAAGTGGTTAAACTAACTCGATTCCCCTCCAAAGCGGCTTTGGTTCTCTTCCGATTCCGGTTTCAAATTGATTATGATTGTATATTGCAAGGTCGTTTTAAGGTAAAATTAAAAACTTTTTGGTAATATCTGCAGATTGGCAGAAGACAGTTCTGAAATGTATGACACAGTCTGGAAACTAATATAAATTTAATTGGAAATCAAAAACGAACCTGAATTGATTAAACAGTTCGAAAAGCGATCTTATGACATATGCGGTCAACCCATATCAAAGCGCACATATTCGTGTTGAGATCGGAGAGAAACATTTCAATCCTGTCCGGGAAGAAGGGTGTGGGCATAAACCCTACGTGGTCCGGTAGGTATTCGGACAGTTTCCGAAGGTACTCGCCCGGTTACCTGGTAAAAATCTTAGCCATATTCCTTCTGGACACCGTCCGATATGCTTAAGGTAATTGGCAGACTACCAATTGTCGTCCGGTATCCGGCCACCTTGCAACCATCGTTCGGTGACTGTACGGTATACGGGCAAAAGCCGTGCAATATCCGCTCGGCTATCGGACGGTATTCGTACGGTATTCCCCTGCATAGTAAAGCCGAGAGCATGTGTTTAAATTATTCTCTTGAGTGACTTTGACCGAATTTCGCGATATCATTACTACAGTACAGAAACAATAGTTTGACGGTTTAAACCGGTTTTCCCTGATTCAATTATGGTTCTTCGGTACTAAACATAGGAAAAAACATACCGAATATTGTGTTTTATAAACGGCATAAAGCGGGTTTTAATAGTTTTTAACTGCATACATCAATTGTGTGTTTTGGTATTACGACGACTGTGTTTTTAATCACTTTTGTTGAAATCTTTGTTTCAATATTTCAAATCTGCGCAATTATAGATTAGTCGCAAAACCTCTTACGTGGCGGCGTCTATAACACCCATCCTTATTCTGTGTTTTGGTATTACGACGACTGTGTTTTTTATCACTTTTGTTGAAATCTATCTTTAAACATTTCAAATCTGCGCAATTTTAGATTAGTCGCAAAAACTCTTACGTGGCGGCATCTGTAACACCCATCCTTAATCTGTGATTTGGTATTACGACGACTGTTTTTTTTTAATCACTTTTGTTGAAATCTATGTTAAAACGTTTCAAATCAGCACAGTCCTAGATAAGTCGCCAATACTCTTACGTGGCGGCGTCTGTAACACCCCTCCTTATTCTGTGTGTTGGTATTACGACGACTTTTTTTAATCACTATCAATGAAATCTATGTTTAAACATTTCAAATCAGCGCAGTCCTAGATAACTCGCCCAAATGTCTTACTTGGCGGCGTCTGTAACACCCATCCTTATTCTGTGTTTTGGTATTACGACGACTGTCTTTTAATCACTTTTGTTGAAATCTGTGTTTAAACATTTCAAATTAGCGCAGTTTTAGTTTAGTCGCCAAAACTCTTACGTGGAGGCGTCTGATCATCATTAACACTGTTTGATCAACTATTTTAACGAAATTAAAAGAAAAGAAATAAACAAAGTTATTTTGTCTTTTCCAAAACGCTATTCATTATTCGGAGAAAAAAAGTTGTTACAAAAAAGTGACGTCCATGATCAGACGCCGCCTTCTAACGGTTGGCGCCTGATCTTGGACTTCACATTTTTGCAATACCGATTTGAGTCGTCTATGGCGTTGAAAGGGTAAACTATTGTTTCTTTTTCTCCATACAAGCGATTGTATCGCCTCTGCAATAATGGAAATCATTGTAGGAAATTGAGCATCTGCTCGTTACTAGCAATTACTTCAATTATATAATTCAAAAATGGCCCTTTTCTCTAGCCAAGATTTAAATTTTTGAATCAGATTCATTACTTGCGGGTTAGTTTTAAACTAAGCTTGTGGAATAAATGATTTAGTCAAATTCATGATATTATCGGAACTGAAATCTGAAACACAAACACAAGCAAAGATGTGAGAATCATTTTAATGATAAAAATTAATAAAAATAGTTCCCTAAAGCTCGATATAACGAGTTATGACAGTATTTATATTTTATTACAGAGTCTGGCACCAAGCCGGGGATAATATTCCATGCTAAAGACATCACAGCACAGCCTACCCCGGGATCAATCATAAAGTTCTCAAAAGTTGCTGAGAATACCGACGACGTGTACAACATATATACAGGCTGCTTCACGGCTCCGAGAAACGGAATCTACTGGTTCTCGGCGCATTTCTGTACACTTACTGGACAAAAGTTACATCCAGCTATTTTTAAGGGCGAGACGCTTCTTGTCCGAGCATACATCCGCGGCATGACTAATGGAGACTGTTCCACAATCAGCGCAATTACAAATCTCCAAGAGAATGACCCGGTCTGTCTTAAAGCAGGTCTTAATTCTAATGACGACGCTGTTTGGAATGGCAACGATGAATGGATAACGAATAACTTCATGGGAGCTCTAGTTTACGAGTAACTCTTTCGGCACCGTGAATTTGGTTACCCTGATACAGGTTGTACCTTTCCAATCAAAGCAGAAAGGGCAATTTAAAGTGATGTGTTAACGTCTAATAAACAACAGTGGTTAATCGTCATCTTTTGTTAATGCATTTTCACATGTCGGTCTATTTTGCCGAGGCAGATACAATGTTACAATGCCGATCATATGGTTCATTTAACCCTTTGCTATAGATCTATAAGCTATTTTGTCGAGTCAGAAACAATGCTACAAAGCCGATCATATGGAGCATTTAACCCTTTACTGTATAAGCTACTTTATCGAGTCAGAAACAATGTTACAATGCTGCTCATATAGAGCATTTAACCCTTTGTTATATAAGCTATTTTGTCGAGTCAGAAACAATGTTACGAAGCCGATCATATGGAGTATTTAACCCTTTGCTGTATAAGCTATTTTGTTGAGTCAGAAACAATGTAACAATGCTGCTCATAAAAAGCATTTAACCCTTTGCTGTATAAGCTATTTTGTCGAGTCAGAAACAATGTTAAAATGCCGATTATATGTATCATTTAACTCTTTGCTTTAGAGTCAGTAACAATGTTACAATGCCGATCATAATGAGCATTTAACCCTTTGCTGTATAAGCTATTTTGCCGAGTCAAACACAATGTTACAATGCCGATCATATGGAGCATTTAACCATTTGCTGTATAAGCTATTTTGCCGAGTCAGAAACAATGTTACAATGCCGATCATATGGAGCATTTAACCCTTTGCTGTATAACCGTTTTGCAGAGTCAGAAACAATGTTAAAAAGCCGATCATATGGAGAATTTAACCCCTTTGCTGTATAAGCTATTTTGCAGAGTCAGAAACAATGTTACAAAGCCGATCATATGGAGCATTTAACCCTTTTGCTGTATAAGCTATTTTGTCGAGTCAGAAACAATGTTACAATGCTACTCATAAAGAGCATTTAACCTTTTGCTGTATAAGCTATTTTGTCTATTCAGAAACAATGATACACTACCGAACATATGGAGCATTTAACCCTTTACTGTATAAGATATTTTGTCGAGTCAGAAACAATGTTACAATGCTGCTCATAAACAGCATTTAACCCTTTGCTGTATAAGCTATTTTGTCTAGTCAGAAACAATGTTACATTGCTGCTCATATAGAGCATTTAACCCTTTGCTGTATAAGCTACTTTGTCGAGTCAGAAACAATGTTACAATGCCGATCATATCGAGCATGTAACCCTTTGCTGTATAAGCCATTTTGCCGAGTCAGAAACAATATTACAATGCCGATAATATGAAGCATTTAACCCTTTGCTGTATAGCTATTTTGCCGAGTCAGAAACAATGTTACAAAGCCGATCATATGGAGCATTTAACCCTTTGCTGTATAAGCTATTTTACAGAGTCAGAAACAATGTTACAATGCCGATCATATGGAGCATTTAACCCTTTACTGTATATTAAACTATGTTATCGAGTCAGAAACAATGTTAAAATGCTGCTCATATAGAGCGTTTGAAACTTTGCTCTATAAGTTATTTTGTCGAGTCAAAAACAATGTTACAATACCGATTATATGGATCATTTAACCCTTTGCTGTATAAGCTATTTTGTCGAGTCAGAAACAATGTTACAATGCTGCTCATATGGAGCATTTAACCCTTTGCTGTATAAGCTATTTTGTCGAGTCAGAAACAATGTTACAAAGCCGATCATATGGAGCATTTAAACCTTTGCTGTTTAAGCAATTTGCCGTGTCGGAAACAATGTAACAATGTCGATCATATGGAGCATATACCCCTTTGCTGTATAAGCTATTTTGTCGATCAGAAACAATGTTACAAAACCGATCAAATTGAGCAAATTACCTTTTGCTGTATAAGCTATTTTGTCGAGTCAGAACCAATGTTACAATGCTGCTTATATGTAGCATTTAACCCTTTGCTGTATAAGCAGTTTTGTCGAGTCAGAAACAATGTTACAATGCTGATCATATGGATCATTTAACCCTTGCTGTATAAGCTATTTTGTCGAGTCAGAAACAATGTTACAAAACCGATCATATGGATCATTTAACCCTTTGCTGTATAAACTATTTTGTCGAGTCAGAAACAATGTTACAATACCAATCATATGGATTATTTAACCCTTTGCTGTATAAGCTATTTTGCCGAGTCAGAAACAATGTTACAATGCCGATCATATGGAGCATTTAACCCTTTACTGTATATGCTTTTTAAGACTCATCCTAAACAAAAGTATGTGATGAAAAGAAAACTTTGCTAGGAGAAAGGAAAAAACAAATTTTGAACAGCTTTGAAAACATTTTTGAAAATGGAGTATTTGCTTATAATGAGCGAATACTCCATTTTTCACAGTGTATTTAATAGCCATCTGCTGCAGAGGCGTCAAAATACGTGTCTATTGAGTATTTAGTTAACCGTTTCACTGTGTACCTCGAAGCAAACAGCTTAGATCCGTATGAGAAGCCGAATATTTGGGCATCTCATCCGGTTCCAAGCTGTTCGACACTCGGCCAATAGTTTTGCATAAGAATTAAGTTAATCTGTGAAGTATGAAAATGAAACAGACTAAATATTACGCATGTACAGAAATGCTTCCGGCACTGAAGGGGTTTGGACTATTTCCGATGAACCAAACAAAAGGTCAAAATTCCAAGCTGTTTATTCAGTGTACAATTTAACGTTCATCCTGCTGAACGTGACCAGGTACAAACAGTTGGGCTAAGACCAGACGTCGAGTCATCTGGTCTGGGTCCAAGCTGTTTGACATTCGGCACATATTTCCTACATTTCTTACGCACCTTGGAAGACGTTGACAAATGGTGCAGACGAAAATTTATTCTTTAGGATAAGACACCTCAACACAATAAACACAGACAATGCTGGTTAAGATTTGACGCCGCAAAATCTACCAGTTAGTATAATTCGTAAAACTAACAATGTTTGAATTTTAGCCGTCATTTGTGTATATAGTATAATGCGTAAAACTAACAATGTTTTAATTTTAGCAACCATTTGTGTAGATGTTCAACGTGGCGTTTCGCGAAATAGAATTATACGGAGTGTTTTAGATTGATTACAATGTAATATGTGTATGTAATAGAATTGTACGACGGTCTTAACCCTTTTCCTCAACAAAAACGCGATCCAGTTTCAAGAACAGTGTTTATAAAGTTATACTTTTTGCAATTACCCTTTCTTTTTCAAACAGTATAGTGTGGGTCCTTGTGTCACGAAAATGGCTCCCGTGCGATTTTCGTGCCAAAATTGATTTTTTTTTTAACTGAAAGCTTAGAGTCCGGGGATTGCAAAATCCCGGGGTGGAATTTTCCGACCCCGGGAACCCACAAATCTAGGTCAAGGTCACTTACGGTTTTTGAAAAGTAGTGGTACGGTAAATGAAAATAATCAGCTAAAATCGAACTGAGTGTATATAACGGATTTTACCGTTAGATATTATTAACAATTGAATTAGCTTGTTTTTACTTATATTTAGATGGTTTTCAGAGTCTTATGTAAGGCCTAACGCATAAGGAACAAGAGTTATGGACCTTGAAATAAATGAGTTTCCCTTAAACTGAATCAATTTTTGACTTTTTGTAAAATGTGTTGAAATGTTTGATAATCATCCTAATGGAGATATATGATTGTTGACGGTAGACGTTGGTGTCAATTTATCAGCATTTGCGAAATATGAAGGCTTAAATCATTAACTGTTTGAAAAGCTTTTAATATTCTACACCGACACTAGAACAAAATAGAACCAAGTTATTTTAGCTAAAGAGGCGATGTATGTGTAGAAAACAATAGAATAGTTTTATATATAGAATAGCAAAAGTACAGAAATGTACGCCAAAGCCATACGAGCCGACCGATTCGTGATATTTTGACATTTCTCACAGTAATTAATTGTTGGAAATGTTTAATAAATGGTTATATAGGTTTTTAACCAATACAGTTATACAGAGGTCCCCTTTAAGAACCAGAGTTATGGGCCTTGAAATAAATGGAAATCTGTATTGTTGTGTTATTACGTGCGATTTCGTGCCGAATTATTACTTATTTTTATCTAAGAGTCGAGCTCAGGGGCTGTGGATTGCAAAACTACGGGAGCATTATTTTCCTACCTGGGGAAGCCGGAAACCCTCAAATCTAGGTCAAGGTCATTTCTGTTTTTAGAGAAACAGGGGCGTGGTTTGAAACAAACAAGGGTATCGTAAACTAAGGATAAAATCAGCAAAACTTGAATCGACTGTTTATCACGTATTCTTATGCTGTAAGCTATCAAAATTGATGTAGATGTCGTTTAATTAATATTCAAGAGGGTTCATGAACCTTGTGTGAGGACGTGTGCACCAGAAACCATAACATATGGGACATTTGTAAATGAAAACTCGTCCTTTGGGGGAAGTGAATCACAACTAGCTACAAATGCATTTGACCTATCATCATGCAATTTTGTAGCAATCTATATCTGACTAGTATTACTTTTTACATTGGCAATGTATTAGTTTCTTGTAGGGCCTAAGTGGTGGAACTTGAAACATACTTGGTGCAAATAAGCTTTGCTTTTGTAAACTTAATAAGAATGGCGTCTTTAAACCGCTTTTTGCAAGTATACTCGACAAATGTAATAAACACATCCTGTTAAGCTTAGACATTTCATATAACCACATGTTCGGCAATCCTTAAGATGCTTTAAACAAGTCGCACACCATAGCTTGAAGATGTCAAACAAAACTTCTCAGCATGGTTTGATGCACTTCATTAACGAGACTAAGGAATAGTCGGTATGTATGTTAAGAAATTCTACACAAATGAATGGTAAGGCCCCGTGAAACTTAATATACACGTTTCTGTTTGCGTATGTAGATCAGGTAGATAACCTCTTGCAGTTTGTTATTGGTACCCCTTTACCTGCTAAACTACACACGTAGACGTGCCTTCAACGAAACTTTTCACTGACCGAACACTTGAACAGGCAATCATTGTCTTAAAAACTCCACAGTAGATTGATTGGACTGAGTAAAGATAAAGGCGCGCCTGACAGATTGATGCCAGCAATGCCACTTATTGCCAGACTTGTAGCTCAGTATCTCAGAATATTTCCTAATTCTCCACTCTCTGTTAAACGAACAGAACAGCATCAGCTGTCTAAACATATCAATTAAAATGTCTGAGAATGTTCGAAAGTCAGTCCATTGAACTTCACGACGTGACCCGTTATGCTAACAAAGGACTGGACAAGTTTGAGAAGTTTGTGAGGAAAGACTGTTTCCTACATCAAATACGACGGTATGACGTCCAGAGCTGAGAGAGTAACGACAGCTGTTTGGTAGATTTCATATCGATCACAGTAGTGGACCAGAGATAGAAATTTCCCTAGCAGACAAATTGCAGTACAATGTCAATAAAACTAAAGATGATATCTGAAAAAAATAAGAATTTCTCTTTCAGTTGTATTGTCATCGCACTAATAGTTTTACTACCAGAAACCTATTTAAGTTTTCACTGGCAGACACTCCAATATTTTAAATAATGGACAGTTTTCGGCTTATATGTAATACTTATAGCCGGGCGTCGCGCAATGACTTAAATACTGTTAAAGTGACGTAAAATCCTACAGCAACAGAACGAAACAAACATAGAATAAACATTGAATAAAGGTAGATAACTTTAGCTTGCTTATTCTTATAATCCGCATGATTACTGTTCGTTGCTGTAAGTCCAAATATTTAATTGTTCCTTCCCCTCAGATATACCGTTCGTTGTCTCTGTATAAGACGACTATTGAAATCATTGTGGGAGTTATAAAGCTGAGTAAAGCCGATTGACTCGGCGTCAGACCCGGATCCAAGCTGTTTGACACTCAGGCAACAATTTCACCGAATTCCAAACGAACTTGATCAAGATTAAGATATTAAGCGGACGAGAATTCAGCGGACTATTTTTGGCGGAAGTATAAGGGTATAGCAATATGTCGGAAATTTTCAACTTCTGCTCGCGTACAGTGAAATGAACGCAATTGTGTAAAATTTAGAGCATTAGTCGCGTAGAACTCATTGTCAACCTGTACAAACTGTTTGGAACAAGATACGTCAGACGTTGTGTTACGAGTGCACTGATTAGGACAGTCGGTTATAGTCTTACATTTCCGAGATTGTCGGAAAGAGCCGAGTTTTTACGTTTGTACTGATTAGGAGAGTCGTTGACCTCTTTATAGGTCAAACCGATAATATGGCATTTCGTTTTTAGTTAACTGAAACTAATTAGATTGACGATTTTTCCGGTTTCGCTCCGATTTCCTCCGGTTGGGTTGAGTTTAACTGTTACGTTATGATCATAAGAATTGGCACTCGGACGTAGCAAACAGTGTAGCCCAAGACCATCCGCCACGTCACTGACGAGGTGACTGGCCAGGGTCTTCACTGTTTGCAAGCTTAGAGGACATCCAATTCTACCTTTAAATGAATACAAATGGTACATTTCGTGACTAGATCCTGGAATAATAGCGCTGAAAAAGAGCTGAGAGCTTTTTTATATGTCCGAGTGACCCTTTTCCTGTGACGTCGGCCATATGATAATAGTAATAACAACAATGACGATTTTATTTAAAGTGGATTACATATTAGGTTTCAGACCAATTTTCAATATGGGAAAATTGAATCCGATTCCGGTTTAAAATTACCCTTTTGGCGCCAAATTTAAATTGTCGGATGTGACGAGTTCAAGATAAAATATTTTAATGAACTTAACACAGAGACGTTAAAATAAACTTTGTCTTTTCTGAAACTGTTTACATGGGAACATAGTTTTTTGCAAAAAGATGCAGGCCCAGATCAGTCGCTGCCTTTTCAGTCGGCGTCTGATCTGGGACTGCACTACTTTCAACTGGGCATTTAGGCGACTATGGTGGTGAAATGGTTTGATAAGTTTCCGTACTGTATGTAAGATGTTATGTAAGAGATGTTACAGCTGGTCACGTGTCTACATTGTCTACATTGGTGTGTCTTCAGGATGATAATCGAGCAGCTTTCCTCAATATTGCCCCAGGCCACAGAGGGAGAGACTTTATTCTTTACCGCTGCTACGCCTTTGTAACGCAAACGAAATGCAAATACTGGTGCAAAAACGACAACAATTTTCTTGTCATTCGTTAAGAATTTATTACCCCATATCACGCCAATCGCGACCAGAGTTGTCGTCAACCAACTCGGCGTCTGATCTGGATCCAAGCTGTTTAACACTCGGGCAACAGTTTCACCAAAATTAAAAGAAAAATAGAACTAGATTTAAAAGATCAAGCAGACGAGAATTCAGAGGTCTATGTTTTGGGCGCAGGATAAGTGTTACCATTTGTATATAATAGAATAACAGTTTGTAAATTTGCGTCTGATCCGACTCCAAACTGTGTGTTACATGTTGACAGTGTTCAGTGTCTAGTGCGTCAGATAGCATAGAAAAGCGTTTCTCCAACTGTACCTTTTTCAGTGGCTCGTCTTGGTTGCCCTGTACGTGCTGCAGAGTGTTATATCAGGTCAGTGTATATAGAAGATATTACATGAGTGGTCATTCAATATACAATTTATTAAACGAGTTTTCTAAAAT
>JAULCE010572159.1:0-16258 GCA_032359355.1 Macoma nasuta | reverse complement strand
TCTTACGACAATTTAGCTTAATTATCAAGGTTAGCTTTTGGATGTGGATCTTGTAGGGTGTATTTGACATATCTTGCTTGATCTATTTTCTACTTTTAATAATCTATTAGCGAACTTCTGATTACCTAAGCCCTTATCTCAAATAACTCAATACTTATGTTATTACTCCATGCAATCAGTTAACAATTAAAATGACCACAGCTGCACATAACGGCCAGACCTTATTAGCATAGTGACATTTTATTAAAAAAGGGAATAACCCAAACAATTATATACATACAGTCGAACATCGTTATTTCAAACTCGGTAAGGCTGAATCAATGCTTTTCTTGAAACTAAACTAAAATCTCAAACAAAATCAATGATTCTTACGTGTCGAAATGTGGCGGACTGTGTTTATTTCTTTGAAGAATTATATTCGATGTTCGGGTAATCCGAACTCATAAAAATAGTCCCGCTACTATTTTACTGTATGATTCCTTGGTACTTTCCCTACAAATTTATTTTCAAAATTTAGAGTAACACATTAAAGAGTTGTGAACATCCAAAATAGATAAACGAATAGTTAAAAAACGTTTACCGCTGTAGTACATTCACGTATAATGCGTAGAAAATAATGATTAAAAAGGCTATCCTCTACATGTAAAAACCTCTAAGAGATCTAAGTCGGTTGGCTAAGATAAAACATTTTGACACAAATTGGGAAACATATATTTTTGCAATCTTTCAGTAAGTCGTCCACGCTGATTACCTTCCAAAATCCATTTCAGTCCAAATGTATTATCTTAGCGCTACAATAGAAATAGTCGTCATCCGAACTTGCCATCAGCAGAACGTATCTTATATCAATGTCGTTGTACTAGATTCATAAGTTGTATACAGATTTGGAATACAGTCGGATCATTGTTCTGTCGAAGTCGTCGAAAGTGTCTCCATAAGCTCAAATTAACAGAAGTTAAAACAGTTCCCAAACTTCGTCATGTATCCTGAAAGCAAAACATATTTTCGTTCAGATTTTTAAGTTGCAGTGACAGCATGACTTTAACTTTTAACGAGTGTTGATTGTTCATACATTAGTTCTTCTGTCTCTACCTTATATTTCAGCTGACCCAATCGATCAATGCAAGAAAGGACAACTCAATCACATTCGTCACTTGAAAACTCATTTGAGCGACTTCAAGCTCAACAGTAATAATTGAAATAAGGAAGATACGCTATTGTTTGCCATTTAACCCGTTCGATACTGAGCAATGTTAACGTCTACAAGCGGATTAGGCCAATTGAACTCCGAGTCACTCGGCATCCGATTTGGTACCAACTGTTTGACAATTTAAGTAAATATATATTCAAAAATGACCAAAATATTGTTTTATTATTAGATTATATTATTTGCATTTCGATAGAAAAACTGTAGTGTCGAAACTGTAAATAGATTTTACCAACTGTAACTATGCATCCCACATGATTCTTCAGCTTTGTCTCGTAACAGTTCGTCGGTTCCAAATTTAATTACCGCCAACTCATACGCTTGCTACAGTAAACGTCGCCCAACGTTTTTTTTTCGACTTTCACCATATCGAGGGTTTGGTGAAAGACTATTGTAACTCCTTCACATTTGTGAAGGAGTTACAATAGTCTTTCACCAAACCCACGATATGTCTTAGCCCTTATCCTGCTGCCAAAACGTAGTCCGCTGAATTCTCGTCTTATTGATCTCTTAACCTTGTTTGGTTCGCTTCAAATTTGTTAAAACTGTTGCCTGCGTATCAGTCACCTCGGGTTCGGAACAGACGCAGAGTTACTAGTCGTATGATCCGAGTAGAAGCTTGTTGGCGCCATTACCATGGTTGCTATCGGTGCTATAAGGGGTAATTACCACAGACTCATATGCTTGATCCGATAAACGCCGTCTATTGGTTTCGGCGACTTCCGCACTGCGTCTTAATCAGAAGGTCGGTAGAACTAAACTTGCCAAAGCTTAGTTATATTATACCAGGAACAGTGCCAACGTCTTAAATATCAACATCATAAGGAAATAGTATAGCTTAAGTATCGGATCTGACCGAGACAATTACCGATATTGTACTTAAATGTGTAATAACCTTTAAAACAAAAATCCTTAATACAAGTCAGAAGACGAAGTTGTCTTTAAGATACATCAGAATTCTGTGAACAGACAAGGCGTTCTTAAGTTATTCATCGAAGCGTACACATACGCTTGCTTACTTGTATTAGGACAGATTGGACAGATAGAAGTGGTTAATTTGAGTAACGCTAACATTTTTCGGCATTTTTTTTAACAATTCAAGAAATATTTATCATCATTACTTTAGGTATGCAGAGGTCACGCATGCTGCAAATACAGAACATACAAGATATAACAGAGTTACCGCTTCTTACTCTCAATTAGTTTAACACGCAAATCATTGTAGCAAATACCGTCCAGTTACAGTGACCTTAAGCAGGCAAATTAGCGTCACCAAAACTGAATAGTCCGTTCTACAATGAAACTGATCAGTACTATGTTTTGTAAGAAATAAACACTTCTCTTTTAAATCAATTATATCCATCCACAGTCTTGTTCTTTTTTAAGGCAACTATATTTTAAAATGACAAGGCTTAAATTAGATAAAGAAAATAAATACGTTGACTAAATGATTGCATATATTTTTACACTGTGTTTTACGTATAAACGGCTTGTTGATATTTCAAAAGTGCAAGGTAAGCTCTCTCTCGTATTTTGATAACCCGTTACGTGTTTTAGCTCTTACAAATACCTGCTGGTTTTTTTCCAGAGTGGGTCTCTTGTAAGCCGTTGTCGTTGTGCTGTGAAAACATTCTGTAAGAGTATGATTTCATCCACAAACGTTTACATTACTATACCGGAGGCATAGTAATACTTAAGCAAACAAATGCAAATTGTTACAAAAAACTATGAGAAAGTGGTCCTCTTGCGTTAACAATGTGATATATGTAGAATGCAGTCACAATCACCAAGACATCGATTGTACTTATTCGTCCAATATCATTCAAGTCAAATAAGAATGTCTAAAGCAAGGGCAACTGGAGCAAAAAGGACAACATGTTTTGTTTACAACTGATTATTGTTACATTTCCATAATAGCAAGTTATGTCATGAGTTCTTCTTAAAATGTTCGTAACCTGCAGAAAAATGAATCATTGCACTAATGACAATGACTGACTCTTAACTGTGTTTTTGATATATTCATTTTACTTTGTCGGTGCCATGTTTAAGTCAGTAAAGTAAAGATTTAATATTTTAATGAAATAAATACACACATTTCGACGTTTCTGAATCCCCCATCGTAGGACTTAATATTGGTTCAACAAGAGAGGTCATAACGTCTGATCTGGAGCTGCATTACGTATATGCAATGCCATTTTTATGCGATATAGGCGCCGAAAAAGTTAACGCTTTACTCTAGACAATCGCCAGTTGTTGCCTCTGCAGCAGACGACAACTAAATGTTTTGTAGGAAATAGAACATAATGAGCAAAAACTCGTTTTCTTACCATGTTTTCAAATCATTTCAAAACTTGTATATTGAACCTTGCATTGTGAATGCATCTGAAATAAGTTAAGAGTAAAAGGAAAAGCAAAACATGCATATTAAGCATGTTTAAAGCTTGTTCTTGCATACATTGTGTGTTGCCTAAACCAACGTTCTGCTCTCTATGAAATTATCGGCTGTTTATGGCTACGCTCGACTCTTACTATCTCGAACTCGGTAAAATCGAATTCTTGCTATGACACAAACTACACTCTAAGCCAAGAAAATCTTGTTGCTCTGTAAATACGTGTCGCATTTGGGGAAACTATTATCATTATTATTTCAAATTACTCGAAATTCGAACTTAATTCTAAGATGGGATAATTCAAACTCAGAAAAATTCTCCCCTGACTTGAAAATAGCGAGAATCGTCTATACTTGCATTTTTTGTATTGGTAATAATATAATAGGGGCATTGTTGTTTAAAAATACTTCCTTAAATATTCAAATAGCATGTTGGCTCATTCTTTGTTATTTATTGGCTGAAATCATTTTTATCATGATAATTGAAAATTCTACAAAATCAGGGCACAATTTGTATTGGATTTAAAATCTCAATTAATGAAAACGTACCGAGCGTAATTTATTACATTAAACTGATATTAAATGAATATCGTATTGTGTGATACCTTAACATATTCCAACAGATCTTTGCGACATTGCAAATAATCAAGTTTCGTTTCCAAAAGGTAGCAAATGTCATATTTGATATTAACTGAGGATTCTGTAGCATAACATTGTATGTTTCTGAAAATAAGATATGTTTAAGTAATGCATAGTAAACAATTTCTATCTCGTCTGCCCTGCTGTTAAAAAAAATCAAAACCAAAAATATTGCTTATACAGTCGAGTCACAATTTATCAAACTCTGTAAAGCCTCAAAAGTGACGTAAAATCAAAACTCACTCACTAGGAATGATGACTAACCGACCTTTTTAGCTCTAGCTACAACAGAAGCAATGCAATTATCTATAAGTTGCGGTTAAGTCCTCAATTTTTACTCTCGTAAATGGAGGAAACATAATGTTATTATACATCTCGTAGCACAATGTTTTTATAGTGTGATGAATAGTTATCGAATATTATGTGGGAACGTCCTTGGTTTCGTATAGTGTTTTGCCGATACAATAATCGAAGAACATTTGCTTTAGGTCCGATCCGAATCGGCACTATATACAAAGTACTGAGCGGTCAATGCGGTGTATCCGTCAGATTGGAAGAAAAAAGTTAACAACCATGATTACAAAACATTGTGCTGAAATTTTACAAAAAACAGATCAATTTTATATTTGGAATGTTTGAATAAACTAATATAGCTGATTTCATTATTTAGTTGTATTCTTTACTTTTAGTATTATGTTGGACATCAGAGTAGTTTAACATATATTAGATATTTAAGGAAGAGAATGTTAAGCCCATAACCTCATCTGCTATAAATAGGTTTGAAACTTATCGTCATAATAAATATCTAGGCAAAAGGAGAGTGCTACTTATAGTGTTTTTAAAACGCCGTGGAAAAAGCAGCATTTGCTCCTTACTTACCGCAATTACTATGTATCTTTGGCCATTTCGCGCAGTTACTGTATTTATCCTTAAAATCGATAAATCTGGATTTACCAATATTTTTAGGCGACCGTCCTTCGACCCGAAACAGCGATTGGAGATAGATTCTGGAGTGTGTGTAAAAATATCTATAAAAAAATCTTTATGCCGCCTAAATGCAGCGTTTAAAACAGTGATGCCCCAGATCAGACGCCGCCTTTAAAGACGTCGTCTTATCAGGGACTTAACCTTTTGGCAACAAATGTTATTCCGTGTAAAATAATGTTTATTAAATCGCCTCGGTGTCTTCTTTCGTTAAAATATTTTATCTTACATCAGTCATAGTTAACACTCTTATGTTTGGCACCGAAAGGGTTAAAAAGCACTATTATTTCTACATTTAATATTTTCAACGTTGGTCGTTCTTAAACGGATTGAAAAATAAGTTCCTTAACGTTTTCATTTCTTTCATTGATACAAATATTGTTTTTATCAGCATTTCACTTCTTATCAAGTTGATAAAGCAATAACTCAGACATTGTAAGAAAACATGTCTCATTCATATTCATATTCACTAGCCATAAATTAGGCGGCATTGGCATATAAATAATTAAAACGAAATAAAACAAAAATCTAGTTCATATAGAAACACACTTTTGATTTACCATCACTGTTAACACAGAATAAAATTTGTCGCAAAGAACTGAAACCCAAATCAAATGCCGACTTTCAAGTGGTCATCAGATCCGGCTGCACGTTTTGAGTTTGCGCGTTTTGTCAACTTAGGTCCCAATAGAGTTTAGACTTGCAAACATATCCTCATATGGATTTTCCTTAATTAAATAATTAACCTTTATCAGTTACCACGCCAATCGCAACCATAGTGATTTCATGAACCAGCTTGAACCCGATCAGACGCCGATTTACTCGGCGACTTATCAGGATCTAAGCTGTTTTACACTCAGGCAACAGTTTCAACATTTTCTGACGAATTGAACATGGTTAAAGATCAAGCAAATGGGAATTCAGGCGGCAGGATAATGCATAACTCTTTCGGCGCCAAATTAAAACATGGCGGCTGTGACTACTTTCAGATAAAAATGTTTAGCTTAATAAATCACAGAGACGATTAAATATCATTTGTATATTCCGAAACTGTTTACATGGGACTGAATGTGTTTGCAAAATAGTGTAGTCCCAGATCAGACGCCGCCTTATAAGGCGGCGTCAGATCTGGCACTGCACTATTTTAAATGGCGCATTTAGCGACTTCGGCGGTGAAAGAGTTAAGGAACAATAATAATATATTTCAAACAACGCATGTATATCACACATAGATCTATACAGGCTTGTTATTTCGAGGTATGTTGGTATATTTTTTAAGTTAGAATTAGCCAATTAGCCGATGCTAGTTCCGACATTGCGTAATGCTAACAAATACAAATAGTCCTTCAAACTCTGACATTGTTTTAACGTTCGCCGCTAAACGTTTTAGCAGGGTGCTGCGCATTTGGTTAGGAGAGTGCCACAAAGGGCTCGGTCCCTCTGACTTCGACTCTCCTGGTGATTTATGAGGTACACATGGGACTAAAACCCGGCCGGTCACATAACCCTGACACTGACGTACCAGCCGTAATGCTTACCCGAAATCCTGAGCATCAAGTGACTTCATACCTATTTTTCAAGTCTTTTGTTTGAACCAGCCCGAGTTCGAACCCCGGACTTCCCGCCCACCAAGAGTATGCTCTACCACTGATGTATTGGGCGGTTACTTCACAGTGTAAACACCTATGCTTTGTTTCATATTTTAGTTTCGATTAAAGCATAAATTTGACTTACCCATTTTTTAAATAATAAGTTACACTGTACTTTGATTAGAAATTATAAATTAAGCTGTCTGATGGGTACTGACTTATTATTGTTTTCTTTTATGATCATGCTGACCTGGTATCACGTTATAGCCATGGTAGAGCCTTGTGTTATTTGGTTTAATGATTAAATTTAGACTATTTGATGAAGATTCCTCATTGACGACGTCTTGACTGAATGTTAAGGAAATAAAACCCTGTCTGCGATATATGTTATTGACATTTACGATCATTTGTGTATCTTTCTTACACATCAGAGGTTTTCATGAAACCCATACCCATTTTTTCAATAATGCCAGTAGATCAAAGAAATGTACGGGTGCCCAGAAGTTATCTTTTTTATCTCAAATTTCGTATCCGTTCTATATATTTTAAACCCCTTGAAGGATATTGAAATGCTCTTCGCAAATTTTCACCAGAACAAGATGATGTGCTTACGTGATATTAGTCGGACATGTGTGTCAAAAGGCAATGCCACATTTGGTATTTAAGTCCGCCGATACTAAACTATAAATCAAAGTGGCACTATTTGGATTCCATAGAAATATTTTAAATATGCAGAATATACTGACAATAGGGCTGATACGTGTATAACTCAATGTTGCATAAAAGCTCAATTGTGAATAGTACAGTCTATGTGTGTGGTGTTTAGTGGTGTTCTTTATTTGCACCAAAGTATAGTCCGATGCTAGACGATTTCGAATTTCTGAAGTCTGATTATCTATCCTCTGGTGTTTGGTAAACTCTTTTTATGTTTAACTAGTTTGCAACCGATAACTCTAAAGTTAAGTACCGAAAGACTATTGACGTCACCCTCTTGGACTCTTAACCAGCTATTTCATTGATTTGGGCATGTGGATAAAGAGTTTAAATAGGAAAACAGTGTATAACCTGGTGATACAACTTCTGTTGGAGCGGCCTAAACTGGATGTACACGGTTTGAAAACAAGCGTAAACAGGTGCTGTATGGCCGGAGTCTACACTGTTTGTTTAAGAACAATTCCCAAACGGTGTATTTATGGAGTAAAGGGTTGAGTGTGGAAAATTCTGCATCTGGGTAAATTAATTAAATATGATGAATGGATTTATAAAGGAAAACATATGAGCGGCTCTATTCTTATCGCTGCAGAATCAATAACTCTTCTAAATAAGTCAGCCGAAGACAATATCATGAAGATACAATGTTTGTTTTTCTTTGAAAGTAGTTCTATTTGCTTTTGCGTTGTTCAATGGTTTTATTGCGTCTCTTATGACTTCGTGTGGTATTAAAAGATAACTATATTCAATTGAGTAAAATTGTGTTGATGTCGGTGTTATGTTGTTATCCAAATGTTCGATGTACTTTTATGCAATAATTTTCGTTCATGACTTTAAATAAATAAGGTGTTAATGCATTTTTTCATTAATTCAGGGTCATAATTCTGATTCTACTACAGTATTGAAACTTATTAAATTTCGCTCCGATTCGATCCGGTTAATTTGAGATTAGATATTGCACACAAACCGATTAAAAAATTTCAGAAACCACACGATGCGCTTTAAAAAGCGCAGTATGTGGTCTTTGAGAGTTTTGAACCGATTTGTACGCCATATTTCGCCGAAACATCATATCGATTAGATAAAACCGTCGGTTCGGTGTCGGTTCGGTTTCGATTTCGAATTTAATTAGTTTAAGTACTGTACTTGTCAGCAGGGTCATAGACAAATACCAGCCGTGTACGTTTACATAATGTTTGACATTATTGTAGTGTGTATTGACTCACAGAATATTACGGACACATAGCCATAGACACATAGAGACAGACGAGCGGACGGATGAGAGTAAATAAGTATGCAGTCTTCGAAATAGGAGACGTAACAATTGCGCCATTCACAAATGGAGCATACGAGATTTTAGAAGAAAACCGACAATTTGCCCTATAGCCACCTTGGTTTATGCACCTACTGACAGTAGATAATGTCGGTATAAATCACTAGAAACTTACCATAGGCTTAGTCTAGGGTCAGGGACGATTTGTCACTGATTGCATCAATTAATGTAATCAATGCTGTAGAAGTCTAGTATATTTCAGTAATTAAATGGCATACGATCTACTAGTTATTAAGAAAAGGTAACCGTACATCATCCATTAGCGAGTGTAAAAAATGCATCTCTAAATATGCAAATAAATGAATTTGGCATTTATTAAGGAAATATTTACGAACAGATTTGAAATCCGAACTAAGGTTCAAAACGCGACTTTATAATCAGGGATTGTCTATAAACATTATCCATCATTCGATACCCTTATAGACAAGTCTGCAAAATATATGTCAGAAACTTATCCTACAACATGGAAACTAATAAAATTGGAATCGGAACCGAAGCAAAACCGAAACAATGACGAATCGATTCGGTAAATTATGCGCTTTATCATGTGGAATTTTGGGTTGGGGCGGTTTGTACGCAAAACGTTTCGCAACTTAACAGAAGCGAGTCGGAACGAAACCGGTTAAATCGTCATTTTAATTAATTTCCGTACTGTAGTCGTTTTAAGTCAAATGTGCAGCACAATTACACGATTTATTCTATTGTGTCACTATCAAAGACTGTGTCATAATTGCAAGCAGCCTGTGTGAAGAGCAGACGAAGCTTTCTAACCTTTCTGACAAGTATCTGTACTATTTGCTCCCTGCACGTTATTTATCGTCGTTCTTCCGGACCACTTACAAAACTGAAACTTATTAAAGGCGATTGCGGCAATAAGGGTGATTTTTTCTAAACGATAGATTTTGTTTAAACTTTGCATATTGAAAGACCATGCAAATACTTGTTTAAATATTAAATAAAAAATAGATGTCACCGATATTTTTTAAGATTTTATTGACTCTTTTCTGTGTGACCAAACTCACACTTTTCTACGGTTTAGAACCATATAAAGCCATTTATAATTACACTCATAAAACGATTAATTAAATGCAATGTTTAATATGCATTATGCATGTTTCACATTGCATTTAATTGATCAAGTAACAAGTAACAAATAGTTATACAAAGTATTTAAAACAATGTTAACATGTATAAAACGCTCTGACACCGATGTTACGTAACTGATTTTGTAACTGCCCCAACTGCCTTAAAATTGAAACAGAAACCGTCAATAAAAGCAGTTGCAATACTGTAAGTGTCATTTTTGGCAAATTAGCACTTACGTTGCTTTGGTTATCGGTCTTAAGCTGCGCATTTGCTATTTGTTTTGTTTGGGTTTTTAAAAAAATAAAAGGAACATTGCATACACGTGGTTTCAAAGAATACATTACGATATAGACTTGTACGTCTGTCTGATGACAAGTCCTAAATTGAAAACAGAACAATATATATATATATTAGTAAATGATGTTATATAGTTGCTGTACAATACTTTGTAGCTGTGGAAGACAAGTACTTCCAAGTCTGTCGTAGCTTCGCAAAAACGGATTTATTTTACAATTGTTTGTTCCATATAAATCATATTTATTTTTTATCAAGTAAAACACATGAACTTGTCATTAACTAAATTTCTTATGAATATGATCGTAAAAAACTAACAAGAAACATGTATATGTTTAAACATTATTTGACACTCAGATATTAGTTTCTGCACATAATTAATGAATTGGACAAGTGTTAACCCCTTCACTGCCGGAAGCAATTATGCGAATGTACAATATTTCGTTTGCTTCATTTTCAAACTTCACATTTTAACTTAATTTTTGGCCAAAAAATGGCCGTGTGTCAAACAGCTTGGATCCGGAGAAGACGCCGAGTTACTCGACGTTTTATCCGGATCTAAGTTGTTTGCATATGGCACTATGGTTCGGGTAAGCAGTAAAGGGATTAAAATGGAGCAGATGAGCGTTTCAGCAGATGAAACAGTGTAATATGGGTCTACTGAATGACCAATCGTTCATTGTTTGGACTCGGTTGTCGGAATATATCAGAGTATGGCAGTATCACGCAAATTTGTTTCATCTTACCGAGGAGAGGATGGGTCGGGACTGAAACAAAAATCCTTAATAAAGTCTTAATAATCTCTTGAAGAATATAAAGTGTTTTTTTAAGGACAATAACCTCTGGTACCGTGTATCAGTAACACACATCGCATACATTAAACTATTTTCAGATTGTTGACACACGGAAATAGCAAAAGAGATAAAATTGTACAACTGGTATAAAAAGCAATTTCCCCGATATCAACCCAAAATAACCCTTTCGACGCCAAATTTATAATTGGCTTCTGCATTTTTCTTTCGTTTAGATGTTTTCAAACAATACAGATCGAGGACGGGTGAGCAAATTGATATATGACACTCATCACATGTTAGCCTAAATGCTATCATGCCAAACAGTGAAATTCTGATCAGACGCCGTATTGTCCAATTACAATTTCCATGGGGATTTAATTACTTAGAGTGGTAAACAGTTTGGAACTTGATCTGACGTCGGGTTACTCAGCAGCTCATCTGGGCTTCACACTTTAGTCAAACCTCGTATTTTCTGATTGGTCGATTTTATTAGATGCACTAAATATTACATTTGAAACGCTTTCTATACTCATATCATGGTTGTGGGGAATATTTTTACAAGTCCGAAGTGCGAATATGATTCGTACTTCGGGTGATCCGGGTTTGTTAAAAGAGTCCCCTCAACTTCGAGCTATCGAGGTTTTACTGTATGTTCATATGATAGTCTATCATTGTTCGTCGATGAAGGTGTTAGTTTGAATTAGAAATCAGCCTTCCTACGACTGTACAAGACTGATATTTTGTCATGATGATTTAAGGCAAGCCAACTAATGAGCACTTGTTCTGGTTGGATGAAGAACTGAGCTTACCATTTTTGACAAACTAAATGTGTAAGATTTATTCCTGACGCGCATGTGATAATTTAAGCTTGACTGAGTTATAATTTATTGTAAACAAGCTTAAACATATTGAAGGAGAGGATTTGTCTTGATTTTCTTCAGTTTGGGCAATCAAGACTCAATTAAGCCTTCGTGTAATACCTATTTGCCTTTACCCTTTCACCGTCATAGGAGACTTAACTCGACATTGCAAAAAGTGTTGTCCTAAAAATATTTGTCGAAAACTAGATATAATCGACACTTTTAAATTTAACGGCAAAAGGGTATATATACGCGGTACTATGGTATACATTAATTTTGTATACAAGCAATAAATGTTCATATAGTCGTATGTAAATGGTTTACTTGTTGAACCGTTTTATTTAAGATTCAGATGGCACAGCATTTTGCGACGACATGTAAATGATAAATCCAATTAGGTACGGCCCTAATGATGTGGTGTATAGGTTCTATATTGCGTGAAGTACTCATTTGATCTTTCTAGGTCAACCCGCCTGGATATTGAATGTAATGCTCCTTCAAAGCCAATTAGGTGGACTTTTTTGTCGATCATGTACTTTCATGAACTTGTAGCCTATAACTTCTCTTATTTCACCTCCAATTAGAAACTAGCGATTTCTTTATTTGGAATAGGGAGGGGGTCTGTGTAACTTGAAGGGGGGGGGGCACGGCTAACGAATCGCCCCCTAACAATTCCACCTCTCGAACGGTTCTTAACACTAAACTTGTGGTAAACAAATCAGCGGTAAATCTTTATAATGCGGAGACATGTCGTCAGCAAAAAGCGTGTATCAACGCCAATGTATTTTCTAAGCCATATCTTTTTGAGAAGGTAACGCAACTGTAACAAAAACGTTGATTATTGATGAGACATGAAATCTGTCCTGAATCAAACTTGTTTGATATGGTTATTTATTGATTTTGCCGCGCAGCATGAAGAAGGTAAATAAAACATTATCACGCTTAACTGTTTGCAAAACAGTTTGGATACATGGTATATCGTATTTAAGTGACCATTTAATCAACATACTAGTTTTAAACATAAGCACAGGGAAAACATCCCATGATGATTTTTTAGCCAAAATGAAAGTGTCTTCTTTCACCAAGTTTTTTTAATGTCGTCTGCAACAGAGGCGCAAAAATGCGTTTCTGCCCAAGAAGGGGTTAACCCTTCCACCGTCAAATTTGAAATTGTCGGTTGCAACTGGTTTTGGATAACATACTTTAACGATATGATTAACATAACTAGTTCCATAAACTTTGTTTTTCCGAAGCCCAAATATTTGGACTAAATTTTGTTGTAAAATCATGAAGTCCTTGATCAGACGCCGCCATGGAAGGAACTTTACTTTTTTTGTAATGTCAATTTGAGACGCCTATGTCGGTGAAATGGTTAGGGTTACAGAGTCCATGGTATTGAGTTTGAGATGCGTTCTATCATAATTCGTACATTGTAAAAATACTGTTAAATCACAACAACAACACAGTAATTCAGAATAAAGCGCATCCTCATTTACGTTTGATAATTAAAGTCCATCTGTTGCCGACAGTTTTGCTGTGTCGGCTTGATTCAACAGGTTGGGTCAGCAAGTCATCCGGTGTGATTTTAATGTTAACTCCTTCACAACCAATCCCAAACCATAGCGTCATGTGCAAACAGCTTGAGTCTGGATGAGACGCCGAGAGACTCGGCGTCTCACCCGGAATCAAGCTGTCTGACACTCAAACAACATTTTTTGCCCCAAAATAAGTGAATTTGTGAATAATAAATTTGAAGCATGCACATAATTGCCGTGGCAGTGAAGGGGTGTACAGTCCTGAAACTAATCAAAAATTGAAATCGAAACCGGAAGCAAACCGAAACCGAATCGATGGCTATTCGAATCGATGACTAGTTTTCGGAGAGATATGGCGTACAAACCAGTTCAAAACTCTCAACGTGCGGTTTCTGAGAGTTTTAGATCGGTTTGTACGCAATATCTAACCGCAATGGAACCGGAAGCATCATCAATTTAGTTAGTTGTAGTTTTGTACTGTTTTGTATCAAAATGAGCGGAGTACATATTAATTCGAACTTTTCTAATTTATGAAAGCACAACCATATTTCTCATGTGATTATAGGTGTTGTATGATTTGGAGTGCTACCAGATGAACAGATTTAGCAAAACTTGCTTTTCATTGTACTCAATTTGTATAATGACACCATGAACATGCACTTCTTTGTTGTTATAGTTGAGCCGTTCAACGTCAGGACGTCGGTCTTTTAAGCTGCATCCCTTTTCCGAATCATAATTTTCCACTTGTTGTCATCTACAGTCGTTTTTCTGTCCATTTAATCGCATTTAATTGACAATGTATTCAAAATATTCAGGTTACAAACACGTGGTGAATCTTGACTCATTAGGATTAAATAATGTAATAAAAGGTATTATTTTGAGATAAAAGTATCAAATTAGATTTAATAGATAACCATATATACGGTCATAATAACAGGTTTACATTAATCAACATGATATTCAACCTCGTAATTTAATGTGAGTTTTTTTACGAATATACATGCGTTAGTTATTCCTTGCCCATTCTCCCGTCGACAAGATCAGACAATTTTGCGTGATACTGTCAGAGTCTGTTATGTTCCGACAAACAATGCCAGACGTTGATTGAAGCGTAGACATTGAAGTTATGAAATCTCACTCATATTTTAAACAATCATTCAGTTGACCCAAAATACTCTGAGTAAGGTTTCGTCTGCTCAGACTGTCGTCTGTTCCATTCTAAAACTCGTCCAATTCGTTCGATCTGTGCAGAAACTTGTATGTGTACGGAATCCTATTGCTGCTTAATCCATTTTCGCCCGGCGCCTTTTTTAACACCGAAACAAAATGCGAAAGTGCAACGTTACATTTTCGCATTTCTTTTCGGTCGGAGGCCAACACAAACTTATATGAAAACCTAAAAATATCCACAAAAAAGGCGAAAATGTAACGTTGCACTTTCGCAGTTTTTTAAGATGCCTCGAGGTAACTAGTGAAAAAAAGCGATAATCGACGGTGCAATTTCGCATTTTTATTCGGGGCGACTATTGACTATTGATGGAGAAAACAAATGCGAAAGTGCTACAGTACGTTTTCGCACATCATTTTTCGCCGGTCAACTGAATTATCATAGGCAAACTATCGTTAAAATTATCCTGATGTCTTAAAAATAACTGCGTTATGTTATTTTGGAATTTCGCATTTATTTTTCTTCATCAATAATCTATAGTCAGTCCGAAAATAAAATGCGAAAATTGACCGTCGATTTTCGCGGTTATTTTTTAACCAGTGCTACTTGAGGTATCTAAAAAATGCGAAAAGCACTTTCGCATATTTTTTTCACTGTCATTGAGTCTGTTTAAAAAAGGCGCCGGTCGAAGATAGATTAGGCAACAATAGGATTCCGTATTTGTGCGTGTTAGAGATTTCAATATTCCATCAATAATGTAAACAGATACATGATTCTTGTAAACCCCTTCACACCCTAAACCGTAGTGTCATATGCAAACAGCCTAGGTCCGGAGTTACTCGGTTTCTCATCAGGGTTAAAGCTGTTTGACACTCAGCTAATATGTTTTTGCCAAAACTCAAGTTAATCTGTAAATTTTGAGAATAAGACTGACGAAATATTGCGCCTGTGCAGAATTGCGTCTGGCAGTGAAGGGATTAAAATCAATCCGTAGTTTTCTAACCTGCGGCAGACCTGATAGTACAAATTATGGAACAGTAACTATATAACGTCATCGTACTCATATACACCATCTTTATCAACATCAACACCAATAACAATACTGATCATATCCATTTCACCTCGTGCGAACATTATACAGTTATTCCATGGCTATTTGTATAACAGTCAAAACTGTTGCCCCGAGGCGGAGGGGATGACTTCATGAACTGTTGCCCGAAGCCGATAGGCCGAGGGCGAAAGTTCAGGAAGTCATCTCGACACTAAGAAACAACAGTTTTGACTATTGCAAAAATAGCCATGGAATGACTGTTTTATTACCTAAATCAGTTAAGTACAGTCACAGTGTAACGATTTACGTGTACAATTGTAGTTTAATAGCGAGTTTTTTAGCGCCCTCTATTTGCATCCTGCTGTTAAGATTTCATTCAAGAATATGTGAAAAGCAGGCAGTGTTGTCGAGTGTCGCATGAATGATGAATTAAGAACAATAAATACACATAACTGCACATGTTTCGGCTGTTATTTACAACCTCAATTTTGGAAAACAACGTTTTGTCGGTGTTGTTATGTTTTGGTGACGTCATTGAGTAACGCGCAGATTGCTTAACGTCAAACGACGTCATTTGACTTGATGCCGCTTTGTCTTCAGTTTACTTCATTCCGATTC